>JAOBRB020188240.1:0-12400 GCA_027575285.2 Zoanthus pulchellus
CAATTACATTTGTCAACATATAATACCATATATGCGTACCAAAAATTACGGTGTTCAACTTACCAACAGAGAAAAATGTCGTAATGGGAACCCCTACAGTTACTATCTATAACATTGTCCGGCTGCGTTGCCAGCGTGGTTGGTCCTGGTGGTGTGGTGGTTAACACGTTGGACTAGTAAACCGAAGATGTGGGGTTCGATTCCCGCCAAGGGCTTATATATATTTTTCTCTTATTTCTTTCTGTCACACTACAGCCTTTCACGGATGTTAAAAATATAAAATAAACGCGCTAAACAAAATATATACAAAAAATGTGCCAAAAAATAATACAGTAAAAATGTGAAAAAATAAAAATAAAACGTCTAAATGGAATAAAAATTATAATAAAATTGAATATTGCCTAAGCAAGGTTTAGAATTCTTGTCCGCGCCGGCCGTTTTTACTGTGTGCCAGGACTCGTGTTTTCCGGACGCGGTAGTTGCCTTTGTCAATCACACACGCATTGTCAAAGTCAATAGAATGGTTGTTTCCAAAAGGTCTTGATATTAGCAAAAAAGTTATAACTTTAACAAAACCAACGACGTTTTTTAAAGACATGTTTCGGCACGCTTATGCCATCATCAGTTTATTAGAATGAAAGAATTACAATGAATATCCAATATAAATAGTAAGCTAGCTAATGAATAAATTATTTACAGTAATGACATATGCATTATAAGTAATGCCGCGGAAGTTACAAAGCTAAACTGAAAAAGTATTAAAGTGGTGTAATTGTTTATTGAGATTGGGCTTATATTTATTAATATGTAGGGCTTAATTTCTTTAAGTTTAAGATCAATGGGATTGTTGGCTGTATCTAGAATAGTAAAACAAGACGGTGTATATAAACTTTTACAGGAAGGATTGTTATGCCACGCATGGTTTGCAACGTTCGATCCCTTTGTATTGTTTTTTATGTTGCGTAGGTGTTCCTTTTTTGGGTTCGGAAGCTTCTGCCAGTTTCTCCTATGTAATTCCAAGGATAGTCTTTACATGGGATTTTATACACGACATTGCATTGTTGATCTAAAGGTTGCCCTAAGCTTTGGAGACGGAAATTCTTGCAGGAGAGTTTTAACTGGCTTAGTAACAACTTGGATTTCTTTTTTGAGGAGTACGTAATCTGTTGAGAGGATCAGTCAGACCGCTGATGTAGGGGAGACATGCGAAATTGATCGTTCAATCAAAGTTAATAGAGTTAACTGGTTATGAAACTTGATATCTTTCTTTGTTATAAGTTTTTGTTCTCCTTTTCCCTATTGAAATATGACGTTGACGGTGCACAAAAAACAAAAGGCTTTGAGATGTAAATGAGCAAACGGCCAATAGACTAATGTTCATCGCACCTAGAAGAATAGATCATAACCGTGACAGAGCACACAACATCAAACAAAAAAGCATTGTAATCTTCGTTATAATTTGCTAAGTTTCACAACCAGTTCAACCCAGTTGAAGAATGTTTTGTTTTAGTTTTTGCACATTTTTTTGTATTATTTTTTCGCACATTTTTTGTATATATTTAGTTAGGCGCGTTTATTTTATTATTTTTATCATTCGTGAAAAGCTGTAGTCTGACAGCCAAAAGCTAATGTGTTTTAAAACTTTTTATACCAGAGAACGTTTTTGTTTTAATATAAAACATTCTCATAGATCCTCGGAGCCTCATCCTGAGAATGTTCTTAAAAATAATTTTCATCAATTTTGGCCAATTAAGACTCGTTATTATTGTAAAAATACGTCTAAAACAACTATAAAGTTGTCAACAGTTATAATAAACAACTTTTATTTTACCAAGTGATTTAGAAGAAAACTATGAGATAACATCTACCTACTTCTCCTATGCGTTACTTTGCATTGTAGTTTAATTTAGAAACGATTGCTAGAAATATAATCTGGGATACACACTTTTTTAACAAGTAAATTTTTTCAAGGATATCATTTTTAAATTTTTGGTGATTACAGATTACACCGTAGTAGTCATAATGACGCTTTGAATTGTAGTCCCTTGTTTGAGTAGTATAATAGTAGTATAATAATTCCTTCGCAAGTAACGTTAAATAAAATATTATTAGTAATAGCAAGTCCAAAAAGTGTTGCCGTCCAAAAATTTTTAGCATCCGAAAATTTCTTCGTCAGTATATAGGCCGTTCATTGATATTGTATAGACAGTAACAGACAATTTGCTTTTCATTCTACTGAAGACAATATTGTGACAATGTCCAACCACGTCAAGAAAAAATATATTTGCAGCGCTCCAAGGTGCGACGAAAACAGTTTCTAAAACAATATAGAGACCAAATTGTATTCTTGGTGACCTTTTTAAAAAGTACGGCCGACAAAAGGCGACTTGCAAAATAGTTGAGCTTGGGACATTGATTTGTATATTTGAGCTGCGTATATTGTCTTTAGTGCTTCTACATTCTTACATGAGGTTTATTATAGAAGCTGTTTTAGCATTTTTTTTTTACTTCCTTTTCCTATAGTTACTGTAATTCAATGCCTATAGTACTTTGTTCAGAATCAACAACCAAAGCACAAACAAAATAGACCAGATATATTTATGGAAACATTTTATTGATTTCTCTCTAGAGTAACTGCAGAGTGTATTCACGACTCATCCTCTCCTTCTTCGTCCTCTTCCTCGTTGTTAATCTGGAAGTAGCGGAGTTCATAAGTTGCTTGGTTTGAAGCCACCACCCGTAGCCAATCTCGCAGCTTGTTCTTCTTGAGGTACTTCTTTGTAAGGTACTTCAGATATCTGGTAACAAAAAGACACAATAAATTATTAGAATGACGGCTCAACCTCACCTTTGTGATTTAATCATAACAGCAAACTTGTGGTTCAAACATGTTATAGAGTTGTAATAAAATAATAAAAAACAACTAGACTAAAAGTTTAAATGTTGTTTTAAAATTCCTAAAATGTTTTAAACTGTGTTACTTTACATGAATTTTTCTGAGGAAAACAAAACTCTGACAGTTAAACTAACTTTTACACAATAATATCTCAGCTAAAAATGTGTTACAATCACAGCTTCACAGTCGCAACCTGCCATTGTACAGTATTATCACAGCTCAATGGTAGTATTACAGCTACAGAGCAGATATTACATGGCTACACCGAGATACAAATTTTATCTTTGAGAGTTGAAAAAATATCTCACGAGAGGATAGCATTCATTTATTTTCTACCAAGCATCAATTATTTGCATTTTTCTTCAAGAAATGTTTTCTAACTTTCCAGACACGCAATAATGTTTCCCACAGCATTCTATTCTTTAAAAACAGTTTTTTGTTTTTTTAAAGTTTTCATTGCTCCATCTCAAACTTAAACAATAACCCTGGAAACACAACTTGGGGCATTAACAAGCCTGAGATGCTGGTAACAAAATTAATTACTTCAAACTTTATAAGGAAACTTGCGAGTAATCACGTAATATATCATACATGAAAAAAGTGTTTCATCACATAAAAATACGACTCACAGCAAAGTAGAAAAATAAATAGCGGTAAATTAGTTTGAGCTGCGGCGGTGTTTCTAAAGTAACAATTTAGTCGGCGACAAAGGAATAACGTCCGAAATGTCAATAAGTATTCTTTTTTATGGTGTAGAATTTACATTTTCATCACAACAAAGTATTTTATAATGAAATTTGAGGTGTTTGGGAATGTGATGAAACACTTTTTTCATGATTGATATATCAATGGAAACTAAAACTAGGGAGTACACCAAAAAATAAAATTATAAAAATATATGCTAATATATGCTAATTAAGATTGCATTTCAACTCATAGTCATTGTTATGGTTTCTTTGGTTTTAAGTTGATGAATTATTGATATGACTTTCAGAAGGCCTAAACAAACCTTTTGGAGAAGGGAATCTCGGAAACCACTGTAACTTTGTTTTTCAGTCGTTCAATGCTGACATCATTACCCAGGTTGTTGGTTTTTTTGTTTACTTTGATCCTTTCATGAAGGAACTTTTCCTGTAATAAAGAATTTCAGAGAAGCACTTAGGGAAGGTAACCCTAAGTAGAAATACATGTGAGCCAGTATGCTCCTGTTAGAAAAAACAACAGCACAGAAGACGGTAATGGAAAAAGAAAGAATTTTTAATGCAACAAGTCTTGCAGTCCAAGGCTTTATAATCAAAATGCCAGATGCCGAAAGCAATGTTTACTTGTCTTGTTTCTGACGTCAACTTTCACCATAACTTAATCAAACTTCAGTCAATACTAACTTTAAAACACCCAACTCCTACATATCATTTTACAACTCCAATTTGACATCTTTTTGAAACCCCTGCAATCAAAGGTAAGCAAGACAACACAAATGTAAATCTGCACATTCTAGCAACACGTTAGGAAACTGTTGTTGCCTGTCTGCGCATGTTGTATCTTTATTATTGTCAATATGATCAATAAGAGCTTTTATACCCAATCTTTACTTGTTAAGAATAAATTTAGGGAAAGTTGATCAGATTCAAATTATATATGAACTTCAATTCGCTTTGGTATGTCCTGTATGTAAGGAGAGTGAAGCTGATAAACTGGGATAGTAGGGTTTAAAAAACTCTATTTGATCTTGAACACAAAGACCATTAAAACATTTACTTATATTAATTAATATATTTTTACCACTGGTCTCTCTGGGTAAACAATTTTCATTGTTCTTTATAGGTACATTTTAATGACTTAAATACAGGATTCACAATGACAATGAGGAATGAGATATGACTTTTCCATAACCTTTCCATGACCAATTAATGTTATTTTAAGAGCCCACCCCAACACAACAGCCAACTTGCATTTTAATCCAACTCCAAATGTCAATGACACCTTCTAAACAATGAAAGGAAATGTAAAGTAATTGAGTGTTGAGCAAAAAAACTCAAATTTGCTGATTTATCACAGATTAATTGCACATTTGGGAGTCAGGTTGGTATAGAGGCCATTAGTCATATCTCCCACCTCTATGACCAAGGATTGAGTACTGGGCTCCATATGTAGGCCGAGGTTTGTTGATCTCAATCTGACTTTGAGCGGTTTTCTCTAAGTACTCCAGTTTTCCTCCTTCTGCAAAATTGATTTTCACTCCAAGATTGGAGCCATTGAGCACTTAAACATAAGCCTCTGGCTAGGGCAACAACTTCCTTTGCAACTGACATTAGGGTTCAAAATAACGTTCTAAAATTTTGTTTTATTTTGTAAGCTCTTTTGTTTGGTCCAAAGTTCTTGTCAGCTGTTTTCATACCCAAGTAAAATATCCTGTTTGCAAAAACTGTATAAACATAAATAAACTACAAGACAACTGTTGTAGAAACGAAAATCGCCAGCAAGGTTCAAAATCTGCCGACTACTGCCAGCAACTACTTGAAACCATGATTATTATGATTTAATTTATACATAACCATAGCTCATGAAAAATTAAAATTCCATGACATTTTTGGGACTCAAAAATGCATTATCAAATTTCATGATCATGTGAACCCTACAATAAGTGACATAATTCAAGAAACATTTCACTCACAAAGTTGGCAACATCCATGATGCCATCTTCAACTGGGTGGGTACAGTCAATGAAAAACTTCAACTGAGTTTTCTTCTTCTGGGCTTTTTTCTGCACAATGAAATATGAATACAACATTTGAAATATATAACCTAAGTTGGGTATATTTATCATGATCATCTTATTTTTTATCAGAGGTCTTTCAATGAGCATGGTTCTTAAGTGCATCGATTAAATAACAAACATAAAAACTGATTCAATAGAAATAAATATAAAGATAGAATATCTTGGATTTAATCAAAGTCAATAGTTGATTGGTTTCCAAACTTGATAACTTACTAGTTTGTTAGAATTTATGTAGTTCAACTTTACACAATTAAAATGATGTTGACAGTACTTAAATAACTAAAGGCTTTGGGGTGTAAATAAGCAAACAGCAACCCAACATAAATGATCCCAACTGTGAAGATGTACACAAATGAAACACAGAAACATTGTTATTCACTTTGTTGTTTGTCAGATTTCCTATCCAGTCCACTGTAACAACTTTTAATAATTCTCTATCTTATGTTTTCTTATTTTTTGCATGTGTTACGTCAAACAAAAAAAACAGGCCATATATTCTTACAAAAAAAAGCTAATAGACTATAGTTTTTAAAATACAAAGAGCAAAAAAATAATATCAACTTCATTGCTCGATACTGCTGCCATTTCAAAATGCCTAGCACTTTTTTGTCAAACAAAAGTGTTTTCTTCGAGTCCTTTGAAAATGTAAATGACTTTTTTTGATACATACTAGGGGAATATTTCTAATAGACTAAAAGTATTTTTGGTACCAGCTAACTGAACTAAACAAAATTAGGAAAAACAAATCAGTTTTAGATTTAATTTTGATTCCGTTTTGATAAATACAGAAATTATTAATTTCTTTCATTAAGTTTTTTGGGATAATTTCCGTACTGGAGTGTACTTATTTATGCACACAGTTTCATTGTGTATATTACTGTAGAAGTTAGGGTCTGGGAAAGAGCTACTTTTTATGATTAAACAATAGTACACTCCAGTACGGAAATTTTACCACTTTAATTAAAGTGTGGCTCAGCTTTAGTTTTAACATTTTGGCCAAATTTTACTTTGGGTTTTCCTTCGATGAAATTTATTTCAGAAACACGTAAAGCGTCCAATATCTTAATGTACAAAGAAAACTAATGTTAAAGAGCAGTTGAATCTGACATTTAATAGATAATCCTTCCTATAACGTAAATTAGAAACTAAAACTATCGTCCACTTCTTACCGCCGGCATGTTGAAGGACACAGAGACAGAGAAAGGGCCACATGCACCAATGCAGGGGGTATCAATTACTCCGCTTGCGCTGTTGTAATTTGCTGACCAAAAGTAAAACGGGCTCAAAAAGTAAGTTCTTAGCGAAAAGCCTAGTAACGAGTCATAAAAAATGGCGGACAAGAAAGACAAGCACGAAGAACATGAATACCTAGAACTTTATGGAAAGCAGTGGGATCGATGTCTAATTGATACAACCTTCAAAACAGGTAATTTTTATTTGCTTTGTTTTATTATTTGTTTTCTCGTTATAGTCATTCATTAATATTAAAAATCATTTGCAGTTGGAGGAACAATTGTTGGCACCGTGTGCTCCTTCTTGTTTTTTAAACGTAAGTAAAGTCATAGTCAAAATTTCTGATACTGATTTTTGTAATCTTGTCCCTGAGAAACGCATTGTACGGCATGATGAACCTTTTTGCCTAGTAGTACCTCCGCTTATGACTTTGTACGGTGTATCCGCCCCGTAGAAATGGGATAGTTCCCGTGTTGGAGAATTGAAGAGAAACAAGAAATTCACGACTGATAATAATACTTGATACATTTTTGCTTTCGTTGTGCTTATTTCTCACTTTAGCAGAACTCGATAATATCTTTGTCCAGTCATGAGAGACATGAAGATTTTGAGGTTAACGTTGGGCAGCTAGTTTTTTATTGTCACTTGCCCATTGGTCAAGTGCTTAGACAAGGCCCTCAAGTGCTTGGCTAAGCTGAAATTTGTTCTGGGGCAAGAAGAATTTAAGTTGTTGCAGACACCTGATTACCCACAACATGGTTGCAGAATTAATTCTGGGGATAATTTCCATATTGGCGCCTAATTATTAATGCATGAAATTCATCATGTATATTATAGTGGTTTGTAGGGTTAGTTTGTATAGTTAAACAACAGTATGTCCCAATACGGAAATTTTACCCAACTCTGTTGCATGTATGAGAATACTAATTACCAATGCTCCTCATCTGTTCCTCAGTTCCAGACCTCAATGAATTCCCTAATATTTTCCCCCACATATATATTCTGGGGGAGGGAACAGTGGACTGAACCCAAGAAGAAAATCTCAGCATAATTTTTGCTTAACTACAATATTTCCCCTAGTAGCTCCATCGTAACCCCCCATTATTGCTGGGGATTGGGGTAAACAAATGAATAGTGTTTAAAACCTCTTCGTGTCACCTTACTCATAAATTCATAAAAAAACGAAAGTTGCAGCCCCTGACCCTGGACTGCACAAGCTCTGCTTGCAGAATGATAGGAAGTCTAATGAGCACCTTGGGGTGAGGGTGAAGACTTGGAATATAGTGATTATGAGTGGGAAATAAGTGTGTTGGTTTGGAGAAATCAAGTGAAATAGAGAGTGGGAATTGAAAGATCGCTACCAGAGTCTGGTAAATCTGGCCACTCCTGTTAACAGGGATGAATGTGGATCAAAAGTTATGTATAGGTAGCACAAACTTGAAGCGAGGATATAGGGTGTTATGGCCACGTTGGTAGTGAGCTTTACCCCTAAATCTACCATAAACAGTAGTGAGCCTGATTGCTAGCAGCCATGGACAGCTGTTTCGGTCTTTTTAGGCCTCATCAACATGGTTTAACTAGCAAACAGGCATAAAGCTTGTGGGATGTGGCTATGAAGGAAAACATAGTACTGATATAGCAAAATGTGCTAGTAGCTAACTATATTGTGGCTTCAAGTTAGCTACTAGCATCATTATCATCAATCCAGTTTTAATCCGGTTTTATACCCGTAAACGAGGGTGGCCGGATTTACCCCACTCTGCCAGCAATCTCTCCCACTCTCACTCTCCATCTCGCTCGATTCATTGCATCCTCCTTCTTTAAAACCAACACTCCTACTCTCCTTCTCCACCTGCAATCTCCATGTTTTCCTCTTTCCCTTCAGTTCAAACTCCAATGCCTTCCTCAAAACATGGCCATCATCCCTCCTTAACACATACCCATACCATCTCATTCCATTCGCCTTGCCATCTGAACCACTGTTTCCTTAGGTCTACTGTCCTCCTTCTCTCCACCAGTTTTGCACCACACATTGCTCTCACCAATGCTCTGTCGGTTCTTCTCAAAATTGCCATCTCATTCTCCCTCAAACACCATGTCTCACTCCCATATAACATCGCTGCTCTCACACAACTTCGATAAATCATTCCTTTCATCTGCAGTGAGAGCCTTTTTGAATTCAGCAGAAACCTCTTACCAATTCCACCTTTTCACACATTTCCTCCATCGTTCCCACAAATCCATTAAAATGTTTGTTGCATCTTCCACACTCAACATCTCTCCCCAACCTTGTGGTCACTCTCTTTACCTTTGCACATCTACCATGTATCCATTTCCCACATTTCACACACAACACTGAATTTGGCATTACTCACTTCCCACAAATGCCACATGGATCTATTTTACATACACTCTTTTCACCTTCTGCACCACTCACTAACAGTTATGTTTTCCTGAGATTCACCTTCAACCTCTTGCTCTCGAATGCCTCCTTTCATTTCCAGAACTTCACTCTCAGTCCCTCCATTGTTTCGCTCATCAAAACCAAGTTGTTCGCACATTTGTGCTATCTATGCTTGATGTTTATCATCGTAGCCACATCCCACAAGCATTACACTTTTATCACATCAAAAATTATGAATTGATTGATATCAAATATCTGTATCAGAGTTTAGCCCTTGGTTGATTTTTCCAGGTGCCACATGGCCCATTACTCTTGGTGTGGGAGTGGGACTTGGTGCAGGTTATACAAACTGTAAGCATCAGATGTGGTGGAGGCACAGGTATTATCATGGTAAGTTTGAAGGTCCAGAGGGAAATCAATGGCCTCCAGCCTGGGGCCCTTCTTGGAAAGGTCCACAGAGACAATGGGAAAAGTGCCCCTTACAGAAAGTAAGATTTGTAGTTAAATTTAACCTTCTGGTGACCTCTAACTCTATTTTATGTTTTTATGTCTAGTATGCATGGGAAGCCAGTGCTCTTCCTAAAATTTTTTGCCAGATTGTTGGCTCATTAATATTCATGATTATATATCAGTTAATATTCTTGAATAAAAAAAAAATCTCTAACTGAAACTTCAGTTTCAGTTAGAGATTTATTATTTTTTTTTTACTTATATTTTGATTTATATATTTTTTTATTATGAAATTATGGCCATGTCTCAAAAGGACTGGAAACAAACAAATTCAAGTATTTGATTGGCTAAAATCTATCTTGACCGCGGTCTAGATTTTCCCATCTAGACTGGCATCTAGACTGATCTTGTCATAACTGTTGTTTTTGTTCCTTTGCTTTTTTGTTTGGCCATTTAATAAACATCTTATTAACCGAGCGGTCGGTCTGTGTGGGAGAATCTTGACCTCGGTTGCTGGTACAGACCTCACTGCGATTGGTCTGTACTGGCAACCTCGGTCAAGATTCTCCCATACAGATCTCTCGCTCGGTTAATAAGAGCTAAATATTAATTAGTTTTCACACAGAGCTAAGAGCAGGGTGTCACTCAGAAATTATGGAAGGGGGAACCCTAGAAGCTAAGTTTTCTCACTAAGGAAGAAAATGGTGGAAAAATATTTTTTCAAGCTTGTGAAAGATGAACAAAGTGAAAAAACTCATTGATGTACAAGCATTGATAACCGACAAACTTGTAATTATTCAAACATAGTTATATTTTATGTTTTAATCTTAAATAAATTAGGGCAATTATATATTTGTAATTATGTAATTTAATATTCTAGTTCTCAATACATAAGAAACCAATGTTGTTTTCCCCTTGAAATGTCAAAGTGGCTGGCAAATTCTTAAATGTCTCAAAAATTTGTAGAAAAGTTGTACTTCCTCTATTTTGTTGATGTTTTTTATAGTTGCTTTTAGATCAACTGATTTTTTTAATGGGCAGAGCTGCTTGAGTTTTAATTAAACAAGTTACTTATTTTATTTAACTGATTTCCAGTAGCCTTTTTATATTTAATTAGGAAGCTCTCAAAATGCAGAATAACAAAATTTGGTAAAATTTTTTCACTCATTGTGGCTGTATAAAATGATGTAATGCATTTCTGGTTTCACAACATACAATAATCAACATACTAAATATTTAGTATTTTTTAAAAATGTTAAACCCACAGAACAATAACTGCTGCTATATTTGTGCCCTGTTAGGGGGCCAAGAAATAATATTGACTCCAAGAAGAAATGAAGGTCTTAATATTTATTTTGTTTTTTTTAAAAGACCCAGTATGTTGGTTCAGCCAGAATTTAATCTAAGAATCCAACATTGTGATCTGTAATACTTGGTATTTTAAATTCTAAGGTAGGTTTTACTTAAAATGTTTGCATGGTTGGTGATCATTGACTCACTTTTACCTTTTGTAGGGAGACAACAAAGACAAACCTAAACCTGCTTCAGAAGAAAGTGTTGACGAACCCCCAAAGCCAACTGATGGAGAATCCTCATAACAGAAAGCCATTTTAGAAAGCAGTTGTTTTCAAATTATAGCTGTTGGCTTGAAGTCGTGTCCTTTATACTGAGAGTCATTCTGTATTGCGATATCGATACTTTTTCAAGGTTTTTCGCAAAGTTTTTTCTCTGCTTCCAGATGAATTATTGCAACATGTCACTTGTATCATTTTTGATTCATGCTTAACTCAGAAATTACTGTAATTTACCTTTTTCTCTGTTTCTATTAGAAATCTCAAGATAGTAGCAAAAAAGTATTGCTAAAAGTCAACAAAAAGTATATTTTTAAAAGTTGTCTATCGACTTACGCATGTGAAATTGCTATGATCGAATCAGATTAAAGATGCTCTGTAACTAAGATAGATTAAGGATGTCCATAAGCAAATTACAGTATTCCAATACGTTTTCCAATAAATTTTAGAAGTAGTCACGAGATTTGTTGGTAAGCAGATGAAAATGAAAATGATGAATCTGAAATCAGCGCGGAACTTGTTCCCCAACCCCCCAATCTGGTTAGGGTTAACCACCAACCGCTCACAACAGGAGGGTTTTTCCATAAACAAAGGATGCTATGCCCTTGGAAAACTAAAATACTTGGATGAGTAAGTTCTTTGACATTGTCACATTCCATATGGCTATATTCATGTATAAATTCCATAATCAACTTCTTCCTGCCACATTCCATTCCTATTTCACTAAGGTGACTAATGTTCATAGTTACAATACTTGACTTGGATCAAAACAATCATGTTTTATTCCATATGTAAGAACTAACTGTGGCAAGTGCAGTATTCGATTCTTAGGACCTTCAATATGGAATACAATTAAACGCGATATAAAGTTGTCTTCGATGGCAAAATTTTAGAAAAAATCAAACAGCAGTATTTAGACAAGTATTAGATTTGCTATTTGCAATTTGTGATGATACCTGGTAGCTTAGTTATTTACAGCATATATTATCTATGTTTATAAAATAACCAAAATAGTACGCGCGCTGTGATTGGTTGAAAAACTGTGGTTTATTGTGCCGATAAACCAC
>JAOBRB020188350.1:0-12396 GCA_027575285.2 Zoanthus pulchellus
GGTGTTTCTAAAGAAACAATTTAGTAATGAAAATGTAAATTCTACACCGTAAAAACGAGAATACTTACTGACGTTTCAAACGTTTGTCCTTCGTTACTAAATGATTTCGTAATTAGTATTTCCCTAACGTCTTATGCCTGCTCACATCATGATCAACATTCTCAACCTTCGTACCACACAATCTAAAGAAGAGAGACTCTGCGATCTTATCAATACGTTTAATGATGTTAGTCCTAACAGTTTCCTCCTGAGCAGCACATAATATAGGGCCTGGGTCTACACTGGCAGATCCTCCTATTTCAACCTTTCCTATGTTCCCACAACATATTTGTCTTACATGTCTCTTGAATGCTTGCCCGCACATGTTTTCCCCTCCCTTAACGTCTCCTCATACAAAGCCTTCTTGAACTCCTTAATTTTATACCTTCTTCTTGAAGTCAGTTGCTTTGACGCTTCCAAGTAGATAATCTTCCGAATTCTTTCCATACTATTCCAAACTATTTTCTTCACTCCTAATTCACCACTCGCATCTGATTTATCTGCGCCTACCTTTAGTTCCTGCCAAGTACAACATGTCAGCATCATTTTTAGGATGAAATGCTCCATATATGGTCAGGATCTTTCTAGTCTTTCTATCCAAACTACTCAATTCATTGTTTAACCATTTGACGTTACCAGCTATTTATCTCGTTTCTGTTACAGCCCACGTGTTTGGATCTTCAGTACCTTTTTTTCTGTTTCATAAATTATTTTGAAGGCAGTGGTAAAAAAAATCCTTTACCAATCTTTCCACTTTAACCACAGGCTGGCCTTAGAAGACAAATCGAAGATATGAAAATTCAGAAAAATAAAAAGTGTGGAATTTTGCCCTTTGTGTCCAAATTTGCGGTACGTTTTATATTTTTTTGTAACATTTGTGTCAATCAAAGATGGCTATCAGTTTATAACCTGTAGATGATTTAAAGCGAGTGCACACTTGAGGTATTTGGCTGAGATCTTTGGTTCCGCCCTTAGTATCGTTCCTGTTTAGCAAAATTATAGTAAGACCTTTTTTACCTGAGGTCTTGATACAAAGCCTGTTTCTTGTATTGTTTGCAAACGATATTGCATTTTTCTTTTCTGCAGCTACATGCCTCAATTGTTGGCAGTAAATTCCTCTCTTCCAAACTTATGTTTCCAGTTCACAATTTTATTAATCAAAACTAGTGAATTACAGACTGGTCTCTTTCTAGTGTTAAATGTTGGAATTTAATTCCTCTCTCTAAAGTTAAAGTATTTAGAACTATATTTAAAATTGGATTTCTACACACATGCTGCTAATTTCAATCCATCTGCTTACCCTCCTAAGCGTAAACAAGATCCCTCTTAAACCTTAGTAAAATATACTCTACCATTGTATGTAGTCATGGTAAAGTGGTAATTAAATGCTTCTTCCGTAATATATTCTGCCTTATACACTTTGAAGGACCACTTTTTATTGTATGGATTTTCAATTCTTTTTCGATATCAGGAATTTGCCGAAACTTCAGAGTCTATTTTCAAACGAACCGAACGCCGTACAGACCTTGACAAAGCTTATCACCAACTTGTCCGTGTAGTATTTGATAACATAGAGCGGGCCGCAATTGAACAGACTAAGACACCACAGGCGGTGGTTGTGCTAGGTTAGTGTGTCCGTGGACTTGGTTTATTGTTATGTTTGTCTGCCCTCTAAAACAAGCTGTAATCGTAACTCTCGAAATAGCAACATTACAATAGTTCCAGTACCCCGATACCGCTAGATATAAAGAACGAAGGCGCAGGTTATTCAGGTTATGGCTCGTTAACGTCTTTTGTGTTTAGCACCGTCATCTGGATAGCCTAGTTGGTAAGATGCCAGTCTATCGTGCGGGAGGTCTCGGGTTCGATTCCTGGCCGGACCACCACTCAAGGGCCTTAAGATAATTGAGGAGAAAGTGCTGCCTTTGCTCTAACATTGGCAAATGGTTAGACTTTCACGTCTTCTAGAAAAAGGACGTTAAACCGTAAGACCCTTGTAAGGGACCTCGAGTCCTATTATCTTCACTCCTTGGAACCTCACTAGGTCCCTAAATGTTGTACAACTCTAACAAGAATTGCTAGTGAAGCTGAAAGAGTCACAGTGGGCGGACTTGTGATTACATAATAGAATTGTTGGAGTTTTCGAATATTCATCTCGAATTCGCAATCCTCTCAAATCTGAAAATGGACTATTCACAGAGACAATATACACACCTTCCGTTCGTATTTGACTCTGTAGTTTGTGTTTTACACCGCCTTTGTATTTTGCATCGTCGTTTGTGTTTGATCTCGTCGATCATATTTGACACATTGGCTTTATATTTATTACCTTCTTTTGTATTTTGACACCGTATTTGCCGTATGTATTTGTTATTGCATTACATTTGTGTAGAATGTGGTTTAGTTATTATTAGTTGGTATCTATGCATAGTTTTTCCTCACAAAATAATAACAAATAATGACTACATCAGGAATTTTTGAGTATATAATTACATGTAGTGGAGTTATCTGCATATTTTTGTTAACTAAAGCTTCTTTATTTCAGAAAACTACCATCATATGTTCCGTAAGTATGCTGACTTAAAAATTGTTTAAAAATTAAACAATCAGCTCGATAAATAATGATACCGCTGCTCTAATGACTCGCGGAACGTCAGCATGGGAAGGTTTCTTTACTAAAAGCATGTAAAGTTAATCTCCCCCTGCTAGGTTAACCTCAGTAAGCCTCATTAATATAGATGTCTAAGTAACAAGTACCGGAGTTGCTGGGGTTTTAAAATGTAGAAGAATTTTTAATATAATGATTTGTGAGGGTTTGAACTGTATATTCCTTTTTCTCCGAAAATGTGCCGTAATTAGATTAAGTTTTCAACAATTAGTTAGTGGGTATTTATTTCCTCTCCCACTCTCCTCTTTGAAATATAAAAGCTGCCTATGATTGGCGCGATAACTTGGAACAGATGAACGTGTCTTCTAAAAGTTTGAAGATGAAGGTATTTATAAGAAAAACAATGATTTTATTGTCCTAAGAATTACGTAACTTAGTGTGTAGAGCGTAAACCGAGTATTCGCATGGTTGTGTGATTTTAAGATCTGAGATTTTTTTTTTTTTTATTATCTTTGCTTTAAGTAAAAAGACTGACTTTAGTATTCGTGGATGTGATAAATCCGTCTATAGACGGATTTGTCTTTTTATAATTCCCCTTCCGCCCCTTCTCACAAAAGTCTGTCTTATTTATTTTTCCACAATATTTGTTTTCCGCCTTAATTATTCTTATTATTGTTCAAAGCTGTTGTTTTTTTCCACAATATTATGTGATTGAGATTATAGATCATAAAATGTGTTGTTCCATTATTGATGGTAATTTTCACTTCACTGAAGTACATTTGCCTGAGTCATCTAGACAGAACATTTATAATTAAAATTTGTAGATTTTAGTAAAATCTACAAGGGTTAATTGTAAATTTTCTCAACGTCTGAGCTTTAGGGGCTTGCTTCGCTGCTGGCCCTTAGGAGGTCCCCGGACGCCTCGCCCAATTTCCTTCCTTTTCAAAATTAGCCAATCACATGCCTGAGTATTTGTTTGCAGTTCAATACTTTCTTGTTGTTTGAAAGTGTCATATCAATACACATGAGATCTAGAATACTGTCAGATAGACCTTGCAGTACTGCCGTGATAAATATTTCATCATTTAATGTTTTTGCTTGTCATCAGGTGTATTAACCCGTTTGAAGATCCCATCACTGGAGAACGAAAAACGTGAAGCAAAACAAAAATACAACAGCAGCCAGAAAGCTTATGTCACCTTCATGCTTGGACGGCCTATGGAGAAGTTGAACGTAAGCACATGTCCTATCTTTTAAGATGAGGAGAACTCGGAAGAACTTCGAGCCCCAGATAGAGTTTGAACCTACAAACTACAGACGGATAATCTAAAAAAAGCATGTACTAAAACCAGGAACACCGGAACACCACGGAACATCCTATCCAGGGATAGGACTAGGTTAGGAATTTTGATAGGGTGTTTCTTTGTGTTCTGGTGTTTCTGGTTTTAGTACATGCCTCTAAGAACTGAGCTACTGAAGACTCTGATGAGCATGGGTTCTAGACTGAAACTGCGTGGCGTGCCCACACAGCCGCTGTCACTAGTCTTTCTTATTGTTACACATCAACACCTGATGATGATGGGATGTGATGTTGTTAACGATGATGATGACGATGTTGATGATTACAGCAATGAAGATAATTATGTGTGCTGACAGTGGTGGTGATGATAGTGTTGATGATGACAATCGTAATGGTGGTGATGATGTTAATAATGTTGGTGTTGGTGATTATAATGATTTTAATTATGATGATGATGCTAATGAAAATGGTGATGATGATGATGATGATGATGATGATGATGATGATGATGATGATGATTTTGGTGTGTTATTGTATCATATATATGGTTGGCACAGTTGATAAGATCTCTGCTTTCCAACCACAAAGTCCCCAGTTCGATCCCGGCACTTTGCCGAGATTTGAATATTTGTGTGGCCTTCTTTTCTGCCTACGCCAACTCAGCTCTCCATCCTTCCGGGGTAAGTAAATGAGTACCAGTGTCTGCTGGGAGCTAACCTGCGATGGATTAGTGTCTTGTCCAGGAGGAGTCAAATAGACTCTCATCCGCTTAACACTACAGAAACTAGATATAACCGTCGACTGCATGGTGCAGTAGGTTGGAAAGGATTTAGCTTAGCTATTGTATCGTGTACAAACAATGTTTCAAAGAACCACGAGAGACTAACAATAGTTTAGTCAATATTGATTGTTGCAGTATTCAGTTACGCTTGTTTTCATCCTATGGCCAGTTAAAGCTTGTCAGTGACGTCTGAATTTTACTATGAACAGGATTTTTTTGAAGGAGTGGAAGAAAGACTTGCAGCTGGTGTAAAAGCCGATGAAGTTGGTTACCAGCTGGCTTTTAGCAAACAGGAATTAAGAAAATGCATCAAGGAATATCCTGCAAAAGAGGTAGTTCAAACACAAGTTTGGGTCGACAAACAAAAACTCCTTTTCTTTTTCTATTTTCTTTAGAGTATCCCCTTGATGTATATAAACATGAAAGCTATCCACATCTTGTTTTTGCCTCTTTAATCATTCTTTTGAGACAAAATGAAATAATATTTGCAATATTTTTAATATAATTAACTGGCAAATTTTATATTGTTTTAATCTGTTTTTTTTTTCTAAGCATATGTTATTTGTCCTCTACAAAGAAGTATAAACACTCATAAAACAAATTTTGGCAGTCGCTTGCCGAAGTTCTGAACATTCACTCTGACAAAGAAATCCAGTCCGAATCGTCAGTCTTTCAACTATGTTTATGAGTTGGAGGCATTTTTAAACATATACTTTTACTTTTCAATTTGGTCCTAACATAAAATGTGTTCAATATTATTTTAGAAATTTCAATAAAATCAGGAGAACGTAAAACGCATTGTGTCAAGTTATGTAAAATCTTTAGTTTTAACATTTGTTGGCCCAGATGTTATATAATTTACAGTGTACTTATCGACCGTGTTTTCGTGTATGCTGTGAGGCTATTCGGACTGTTTACGTTTAGTCAAACTTAGTCTTTCAAAGCTACGTATTCTCACTTAGTTCTATTTCAGTCTGGATAACCGTTCCAAAGGCTTTCATTCAGTGTTGCGTTGTGAGAATTGAAAACTCCTTTTTCTTCCTGTGCAAAATTTGAGTTTTAGAGCTTTCACTTAGCTACATTCACAGTGGTGACGCAATGTTTGTTACAGGTGAAGAAAGGTTTGGAGCATCTGTACAAGAAAGTTGACAAACAACTTTGTGAGGAGGAGAACTTGTTGCAGGTCAGTTTAGCTCAACTATGTATGCGCTTTTATCATTGCTGTTACCTACCCCGCACGCATTATTATCAGTTTTGTTTACAGAGTTTTGTGTTACTTAACTGGAGGCAGCGTGCAGTACTTAGTCAAAGTTGGTGGTTTGAATGCGATTTCAAATCACCGACTCAGATTACTCGATAAATTTGTCCTCTGTTATTTCTACTATACATCAATGATATCTCAATTTTTCAGAAAAGCTTCCCTTCAGATTATTTGCTGATGATACCAAAGTTTTCGTATCAGCTAGCAATCCAAAGAAACTCGAAGAAACTATCAATTCTGAGTTAACTAGAGTTAAGACTTGGTGTGATGTCAACAAACTATCAATCAACCACAAAAAAACGAACTTCATGATCGTTAACTCAGCACAAAAGCGTCACTGTAACTATACCAGATAACGAAAGGCAAATATATTATAATATAGTTTATCCCTTTATAACTTATGCCATTGTTGCATGGGGAAGTAACACATAAGCAATTTGCAAACCATGCAAAATAGTTTTGCAAGGATAATATTTTTTGCAACAATGTACGGAAAAACACACCGCAAAGTGCACTGCCATTGTTGAACCTTTTAGATATCCTTACCATTAAAAACGTCTATGAACTACAACTTTAAAAATTCGTTCATAATTGGCATAAACAAAAGCTGCATCTTATATTTAAGAAGTCTTTTCAATACGTTAAGGAGATCCACTCATACACTAGACATAATGCAAAAAACAACTTATATAAAACACACTTTAAAACAAATGTAGGGAAATAGTCACTCTCTTGTATGGCAGTAAATATGTGGACGAAACTACCTTCAGAATTCAAAAATGTTAATACTAAAATTTTTAACAAAAAGGTAAAACAATTTTTGTTACTAAAACAATATAGCTCTTAGCACAACTGATTTTTTTTTTCCACTTGTTATACTTCTTCTTCTAAACAATCAGTATTTTTTTTAATATTTCATTGTGAGTACTAGTGTCTAACTAGAAAACCTTACGCTTATTTTAGACGCCGGGCATTCTACACCTAAAAGCTATATTTATTGTAAATGTAATTTAACCAAAAATACTAAATGTGTAAATATAGGGAAATCGATGTAAATTATTTAATGTAATGCTATGCAAATAAATGATTTGATTTGATTTGATTTGTTTTCCGAGGAGTAAATTCTCAATGCTTTGCAAATTGTTAATTGGAGCTTGTTGATATCTATATCGAGGTTGTCTTGACTGTCAACTCTGATTTCACTTCTCAAATGATCAAACCACTCAACGTTTTTCCTATGGTCATTCGCGTTACTCCAAAACTCTTGACACTCTTGAGGATCAGGGGAGATTTCTTCGGTAGTTTCCTTATCTAGATCTGAATAGAAATTGCTCTGATCGTAGCTAAATGATCTGTTCTGTCTATATTGCTATATTCTGTCAGTGTACCTCCTGATCTTCCCAGCTTTTGACATAATCGCTGTTTCAGTTCTTCCCTAACTACGGGTAATAACAATGTCCGGCTGCGTTGCCAGCGTGATTGGTCCTTGTAGTGTAGTGGTTAACACGTCGGACTAGTATACTGAGGATGTGGGGTTCGATTCCCGCCAAGGGCTATATATATCCGCACTGCCGGATCCCGGAAAACTAAGGATTTTCGAATTCTCCGTCCGCAAGTGGACGGGAAATACTGATCTGGATCCGGAACAACCGGAACTTGTGTTTTGATTATTTCCCCGTTGAAGAGCATCATCAATAATCAGATAGACGAGCTAAAATTTAACTGAAGAGGAGCTATTGGAGAAAACTTTAGTTTTGGACTGTTACTATAATGCATCTACCAATGTTAAGCCCCCAGGGGGAAGGCGGGGCCAAGGGTGGGGATTAAACGTGGGCTGGATTTCATCAGTAAATATCCCCACCATGGGGGCAGCATATTATGGCAAATGCCCCACCATGGGGCATCAAATATTGGTCTAATCCCCATCCCTGGCCCACCTTTCTCCCTCCCCCCCCCCCCCCATCCTTCCCTGGGGGTTTAACATTGATAGGTGCATAAAGTCACCTCGGCGGAAGTAGCGCTTGGTAGTAAGTTTTTCGATTGCTTAAAAGATTAAACGAATGGTACACTTTTAATAAGATGACTAGCAAATACATGCAATCAATAATTCCTTTTGTAAGAATTTCTGTTAAGCCAAGAAAGAGTTTGATGAAAAAATTTTGAAATTGCAGAAATTGAGGTTATTTAGCAACAAGAACAAGTTGAAATAGTTTTTAATTTTACTTGAGAAGATTTGCTCGGAAATTAAAGTCAAAAATATTTTATTCCTAAAACTGCATAATCGAAATAAGTCTGTATAAATTACATCATTTTAGAAGCTAAAGTTTTTAAACTTACAAGTTCTGCTCTCTGTTGTTAGATTATACTTGTCTGTTGTCTATTTTATTCCTGGAAGTGGCAAATTAACAGCGGGAAGCCTTTACCACGTCAATTAATTACGAAAAAACTGAAACTACCACTAATTGTTATCGTTTGATCATTTCCACCGAAGCAGTTTTCTCCAAAACGTTTCGAAAAAACAACTTACGTCAGTTACTATAACAACTTGTGATTGGCTACTTACAAAAGGAGGCGGGAAGAAAAATCCCAAGTTTTCGGGCAGGTTGTCTTTCCCTCTCTCCCCTCTCTTTACTAACTTTTATGTCCTCTCCCAATTCCTTTGTTTTTATGTTTGTCCGACTTTTTCCGCTTTCGCACCAGACCGCCAGCTACTCAAGCTAATAATAACATTCTATAACTAACTTATTGACCCGATATTCTTCTTGTTATTATTATTATTATTATTATTATTATTATTGTTATTATTATTATGGAGAAATGTTCACAGCAAGATGGGTGCTGGAAATGAGCTCATCTCAAGGGCAAGCTATGTCTCATAGCCTTAGGCTTTGAGTACTTTTCTTAGGATCCTTGCTGTTCCGAGTAGAGCTGCCTTTTATAAGAGTTCTACTGTTGTTGTGATACCAATCGTCTTCAGATGCTTTCCTAGGTTGTTTGTAACTGTGTCTAACGTACCAACCACTATTGATATCACCGACATCTTGATGCTCCACAGCTTCGCTATCTCTCTTCTCAGAACTTGATATTTCTCAATCTTCTCCTCTTTTTCGAAAATTCCAGAATCATTAGGCACAGCAATATCTATGATAAAGCACTGGTTCTCTCTCTTATTTACAACTACCAGATCTGGCCTTCGCGCTTGAACTACCTTGTTCGTCTGAATGTTGAAGCCCCAGAGGAGTTTAGTTTCGTCACTTTCCATGGCTCCTTCTGGTTTGTGATCATAGCATCTGTCAGTAACACCAAGTCTGTGGAGTTTGGCAAGGTTCCAGTGGACAATTTTGGCCACGTTATCGTGTCCTTGTTTATATTCAATCTGTGCCAATTTACTGGTCTCACAAACAAGGTGATGTTTTGTCTCATTTTTGGCTCCGCACATTCTACAAAGTGGGGACAGGTCTTGCTTTTCTATCCTTGCCTTGATCGCAGTTGTTCTTAATGCTTGATCTTGCGCAGCTGTAATCACTCTCATTCTCCTTTTTAGGTCACCTTTGTTTAGCCAATCCCACGATGCCTTATCTCTAACTTCGTGTGTTTGACGGAGAATTGGCCATGCAGGGGCTTGTTCTTCTACCCTTCCGGTTTATCCAACTTCTCCCTTTCTTTCAGCTGTGTAGGGTTCTTAGCCTTTTCAATCATGGTAGTCCTTCATTTTTGACTGACACAAGCAGTAGTTTATTAGTGCTTGTATGCTCCTACTTTGCCAAACCGTTCTCCTCCACACGAACACAATCTTCAACAGTTATGAGCCAACGATCTCCACAGTCCCTTGGAAGGTATAAGCGGTCCACGTTGGCTCGTGGATGGAGCATCCCGTAGATGGTCATCCGCTTCCTACTTTTCCTATCCATATTTTCTTGTTCCGATTTTGTTTAGTTGATTATTCTTTCTCCGTACCGCAGAACTGATACCGCCCATGTATTTATAGCCATGATCACATTTTTTCTATTAGGTTTTGATTTTAACACTTTCTTCAACCTGCGGAAATATTCGATCTTTGTCTTGCTCTTCCTCTCCTAAGTAGAAGATCATCGTTCTCAATGATACCCAGGTACTTATAGCCGTCTTCTTCCACTGCTTTCATTCTATGGCCATCTAGCAAGTCAGTACCCTCAGACTTCACTACTTTCCTCCTTTTCATAATAAGGACACCGCATTTCTTCATCACTGAACACTCACACTGTATTCACCCGGGAGTCTATCCGACATTCATCCTTTCCATATAACTTCAGATCGTCCATGTATAATAGATGGCTGATAGATCTGGAGTCTATCCCAAGTTGGTATCGTCCTTTCGCTCTACGCAGGATTAACGACAGCGGTATCAGACACATAATAAACAATAGAGGTGACAAACTATCACCCTGGAAAATAGATCTTCACTTGCTGATCACATCGTCGTTTTCCAGTTCCCCATGCTTTCGCGTACTAATCTCTGGAAATTAGGAGCGATACCCATGACCTGCAGAGTTTCAAGTATCCAAGAATGTGGCATCATGTCGTAGGCCTTCTTATAATCCCTCCATGCCATTCCTAGATTTGTTTTCCTGCGCTTGCAATTCTGCAGCACCATTTTATCGATAACTAGTTGGTCTTTCGTACCTCTCGAGCCTTTTTGGCATCCTTTCTGTTCTTCAGGGAATAATTCCTCCGTCTCAAGGTATAGTTGTATATTTTCTCAGAGAGGATTCCATTAAAGATTTTCCGTAACACTGCTAGACACGTTATGGGGCGAAAGTTTTCCACAGATTTTCCAAGTGACAGGTCTTTCACACAGAGAATCATCCTTCTTTGGTTCATCCAGGGTGGTACATAGCCTGACTCAAGGACTACATTAAGTTGCTCTGTAATACGGTAGTGAAGGTTCATAAAGTATCAGCCAGTATCCTTGCACACCATCCAACCCTTGTCCTTTCCAGTTCGCAACTATCTTCCACTTCATTTTTACATTAGTTACAGAGATCAACACGTTCTCCTAGGCTGCGTGCTGTCCGAGTACTTCTCGCTCATCATCTAACCACTCCGCCTCTCGATTGTGCTCGACTGTGTTATCCCAGAAGTTGCTCCAGAAATTACAACTCTCTTGGGGATTTGGTCTTATATCACTCTCACATCATCTAACCACTCCGCCCCTCGATTGTGCTCGACTGTGTTATCCCAGAAGTTGCTCCAGAAATTACAACTCTCTTGGGGATTTGGTCTTATATCACTCTCACATCATCTAACCACTCTACCTCTCAATTGTGCTCGACTGGGTTATCCCAGATGTTGTCCCAGAAATTCCAACTCTCTTGGGGATTTGGTCTTATATCACTCTCACATGTTATACCATCCAATTCCTGGTATAGCTTTTTCTGGTCATTCTGGAACACATGGTTCTGCCTGTAGTGATTTTCTCTTTGTTCAAAATGCCTTAATTTTGCAGCCTTAGTTGTTACTCGCTGCTTCAGCTCTTCAATGACAACATTCAACCCTTTCTTCCTTACATTGTACTTCTTTTCGATCTGGGCGAGTCCCTTACCACCTTTCTTATGTCCAACCTTCTTCCTTTCCAGCTTACTTATCTCTTTCCTCAATACGTCAATTCTTCCCTTTATTCTTCTCTTCCAGAATCGTTCCTTTCTTGTCTCCATGGTTCTTTTCTTTATACCTAAGCTCCGTGTGACAACAATAACAATAATAATAATAATTATTATTATTATTATTATTATTGTTGTTGTTGTTGTTATTATTATGATGATGATGATTGAATACTTTACTCTACTATCACTTGCGCAGTTCTCGAAATTGCGACCAATTTTGCGACTAAAAATGCGACAATATTTTAATTTTTGCGACCCATCTACAGTGCCGACTGCAACCAATCGCAAAATGCGACCATGAAATATTTTTAATTTCGAGCCCGGTAATGCGGCTTATTGTGTTAATGTTGTGAACACAAGTATAAATAGCACATGCTTCATCCTTATATTCTCGAATTGACGACAAAAAACGCGGATTGTACAAAACTAAAATGTTCACTTCCCGGGTAAAATGTGGAACCTTTGGTCACATTCCGTTTGCCCTTGTCCACCATCAGCTGATTTCCTACAACAGTAATGTTTTTACAGTTGCCAAAAGCAGTATTTCCTCCATTTTGGATATTTCAAATCGTTTCACCATCTGGAAAGTATTATTAATGAAATGATTAGTCAGTTTTCTACAAATTTCACCCAGCATTCATTTGGCTATAGTAACTTGGAAAGCGTCACTTTCATAGGAGATATATAAGTTCCTTTACTAAAGAAAATGTCCCTAGACTTTGAAATATATCCGAACTTCAGACCAGTGTCCAATCTCATGTTTCT
>JAOBRB020188430.1:0-12394 GCA_027575285.2 Zoanthus pulchellus
AAAGAAGCCTTATACATACGCAAATACAAACCAGACCTTAACAAACAAATCCAACATTTTAATACTATTTTTCAGTTATAATTTATGTATTTTTTAATCATTACGCAGTTCCTAAAAATAGTTTGTACGTTAATACAAGTTTATAGTTTTATTAATCACCAAAAAATAAAGTAAAAGAAAACTAGTTTCCGATGGAGCGCTTGATATCGCAATGATTTGTTATTAAATCTTTCTTGTCAGTGTGTGTAGGAGATCAATTTAAAACTTCTAAGTAGAAAAAAAATTCAGTGACTATGATCATTCTATTAGAATTTCAGGACAAAGCAATGGTCAATGACAATATGATCAGCCTTGTTTATCATCGATATTTTGCATTCACATAACGAACCTCGGACTTTGTTAGTCTTGGAGACTAACAAGACTCAAATCACAACAAGTAAAAATTTTGTTTGAATTCCAATAATGCCCAGCACAACATTACTTTGTATTCATTGAGGTCAAGAAAGGTTAGGGACATCACGAATACAGACATAAATCAAATGCTGGACCGACTCGACTGTTGATCAGATCTTTATGAAGTAGATAAAATGTACTTGGTCTTGAAAGAGAAATTACTTCAAATACAGATATAATTTCCCTACGTATTTGCCTGTTGGACATCGATGCTCAATTAATAATCAAAATGGTACTTGTAAACCATAATTGAAAACGGTTTTTTTTTATTATTTGATCTAAACACAATAAAACATGGTTCATGTTACGTGTTGAAAACATCAACTCACTTACTTGAACTTTATGCGTAGTTAAAAACTTCTTTACGTCGACTTCATATGTAAAGTTATTATTCAATAATGCTTCATTTGTAGAGTTACTTACTGGGTGTTATGTGTAGAGTTACTCACTTGGGCTTCATGTGTAGAGTTAAGGCCTGGACACACGGTGCAACATTTAATGCAACATTGCGCGCAACAAATTTTTTACGGGTGGACACACGGTGCAACAAAATCACGCAACATATAAATATAAATATATAAATATAAACTTTATTAAATCTCCAATAAAATGGCGTTTCAGAAGTAATTTACCATAGAAAAACTAACTAATAACATACTACTAAAATATGAATAAAATCATGTTACATAATGACTCTTGTTCAAGAAGTGAGAGCTTGTAAAGTCTTAAAACTGTTTAGGTTGTTTAAATTAGTCAGATCTCGAGAAAGGCTGTTCCAAATGGACGTTTCGCGGTATACAAAGCTTTTTTGACTCGCAGCTGTTTTACAAAGTGAGATCACCAGTTTATCCTTATTGCGTGTATTTCGTGAGTGGATCTTTGATCGTAAAGTGAATTGGTCACATAAATATTCAGGTGCATACCCATTCATGCATTTGAACGCCATTAAGCCATCTCTATACTTGATAGTTGATTCAACATTTAGCCAATTTAAATCTCTAAGGATGGGTTGTATGTGATCATATTTCCTTGTTACGTGCGGCAAAATTCTGTACAGATTGCAATTTCAAAACGTTCTTCTTGGAAATCAGTCCCGCCCCAAACCGAAGAAGAAGTAGAAAAGTCTACTGAAAACCAGTGCGTTGATAACAGTCATCAGGGTCTCTTTATCCAAATCGTGTCTTTCTCGATTAATTTGGCAAAGGTTTGCGATGCACTTAGATGTAGTTTGCAGAACGTGCTCATCAAAGCTTAGGGTGGAATCCATAAAAACCCTAAATCCTTAGTACAAGGTAATGGTGAAAGTTCTTTACCAAGTAGAGATAACTTAAAATTACTAGATACATTAGACAACATTTGTGTTGTGCCAAACACAAGTAATTTAGTCTTATCAGGGTTTATAAGGAGACTATTTGAACAGAACCAGGCAGCAACAGTTTTGAGATCTTCACACATGGTTTCCGTAGCCAGATCGGCATCCTTTGATTGAAAGGTTAAATAAAGCTTTGAATCATCCACGTACGATTCAACAGACCATGCCTTGGGGACAGTGGGTAAGTCATTAATATAGACATTAAACAGTAACGGACCCAGTATATGGACCCTTGCGGGACCCCATGCAATAAAGACAGATAGGATTCAATTCGAACAGATTGTGTCCGATTGTATAAATAACTTCGGAACCACTCTAAAGCTGGCTGTGATACACCAAGGGCACGTAGCTTTCGTAACAGAATAGTATGATCGATGCTAGAACTAGTGCATAGAACCATCAGAACTAGTGCAGTGGCGCGTTTACTGTCCATGGCCTTAAAGATTGTATCCGTAATAAAAATGTTCAGTGTCTCAGTGGAATGAGATTTTTTGTTTCCACTTTGATGGTTTGTGAGACGATTCCAACGTGTTAGATATTCAGTAAACTGATTCAGAGCTACCCGTTCACATATTTTCGAAAGCGCTGGTAACAATGAGATTGGACGATTGTTACTTGGTATTCCGCAATCACCTTCCTTAACCAAAGGAATTACCTCAGACATTTTCCACTTATCAGGAACTACAGATGTTGATAACGACGAGTTTACGAGGTCGGAAAGGACTGTTAAAATGCTACACAAACTGTCCTTAATAATAGACATAGAGACTTTGTCCCAACCGGGTGCCTTGTTGGAGGGAAGCGATTGTATTACCTTGCGTAGATCACATGAGGTTACACGTTGAAAATAAAAATCCTCTGAAACGGGACATGTTGGCAGTAAAGTAAGTTCTATTTGAAAAAGGCAATTATCTTCACCGCGGAGTTTCTTGGAGGCAATTGAGGCATTAGCACCTACTGATGTAAAGAGTTCATTAAATTCATTAGCTAGTTGTTGGAAATCTTTAGTATACACTGGGTTTGACTGTTCTTTACGAGGGAGGCAGCCCCTAATAGTTTTCCACAATGACTGCTTATTGATGTTTGAATTAATCTCTTTCTGGACGTGATCTCTCTCAGCCTCTTTCAACTTTAATTTCACTTTCCCACGAAATGATCGATAACGCTCCCAGTCCAGAATATCATTACTTTCACGTGCAACCTTATGTAATGTATCTCTACTAGACATGAGGGCTTTTATTTCTTTGTTAACAAACGGACTTCGACGATTTCTGATCCTCATGTTGTTGATCGGCGCATGAGCTTCTAAAATATTCAAAAATCTACCATTAAAAAATCTAATTTCTCATTTACGTCATCGATTAAATACATTTGTTCCCATTGCACTAGTGATAAATCTTCATTAAACAATGCAGGATTATAATGCTTGTAGGATCTAGCAAAAACAAATTTTGGTGGCGGTTTTGGATGTTTCAGATTAAGGGATAGGTACACGACAAAGTGATCACTAATACAGGTTTCCAACACACCACTCTTGGAGACAACATCACTATTAGATGTCATAATCACATCGATTAGAGTCGGGGAGTGTTCAGTAACTCTTGTAAGAGTAGAAATCAGCTGTTTCAGGTTGAGTGCGGTACATAGATTAACTAGAGCTGTGGAATCGAGATTGATCTTTAATAAATCACAGTTAAGGTTGCCAGCGACAATGATCTCTTTACCAATAGTGAGCGCTTTGATGTATTTATCAGTGAAGACCTCGATGAAACAGTTCACGGGACAATTTGGGGGTATAATTTCGTGTAGAGGACACAGAATTAAAGAAGGTTTGTGATTGGCTGAATTAAGGTTGGGGTAAGCTTTATCTTTCTTTTGATTGGTTGAAAAATTTGTGTCCTTTACACGAGGTAAAAGCCCAATTTGGTGGCCTGTAGGCGGCACAAAACAGAAAAGATCTTAGTTTTTTATGTTGAATATATAGCCAAAGCTGTTGAAAGCCACTCGTAGATGTTTGAGTTAGATCTTTGAGAACATTTACTCGCAATAAATTACGAATATAAACTCAAACACCTCCACCTGCTCTCTGTATTCTGTCGAGTCGGAAAGTTTTCTAGCTTTCCAAAGAAACTTCTGCATTGTTACGCTTGAATTAAGCCAAGACTAACTCACTGCAAAAACATCGTATTTGTTTTTTAACACAAAATCTTTTAACTGAATTAATTAAATAAGTTCTGTTTTTCAGTGAGCGAATGTTCAAATGAGCGATGTTGAGCTTCAATTTTTGAAGGGGTTTTGTGCTGTTTGGCTTTTTGTCTTCCTTTGTTGATGCTTTTCCAGATAAATTGTTACTAAAAGAGGTGCCAACTTGAATATTTAATAAGTTAGATGAATTCGAAAACCTTTGCTTACAACCAGTCAATAATTTCCAAGATTTACGTAGCAAAAGAAATAAGAGATTCCCTCGAATAAGTTATCAAACTTGGCATCATTTACAGTAAATGTAGCACGACAAAACGTCTAATGTAGAAAACCTTTAAAAAAGACCAGATAAATTTATAAAATTGTAGAGCTAAAACTAAGCACCCGTTCGGGCGCTAATTACAATTGCAGTTTATGACCATCAAGCGTTCAACTGTAGACCAACCAGCCTGCTACTACATCAAAAGACATCCACTATAGAACATCTGCAGCCACAAATACCTCGGTTTAATTATACAGGCCGACCTGCAGTAGGACAGTCGTGTAAAAGAGGTAAAAGCAACGGGAACAAAAATCTTGGGGCTCCTTCGCCGAAACCTTTCCCAATGTAACTCCAGGATCAAAGAATAAGCATACAACTCACTAGTTAGACCACGAGTCGAGTATGCCACACCTCCCCTGGGCCCCCTACGAGAAGCAATACATCGCATCAATCGAGGTATACAACGCAGTGCCCCGAGGTCGTCACTGGGCACTACTCGAGATATAGCAGCGTTACATTAATGAGAGAGACCCTAGGATGGGACACACTTGAATGCAGGAGATATCTGGCCGCGGCAACCATCTTCTACAAGTCAATCAATAACCTTATTTACCTCCGCATTCCCAACTCAGTCCAGTCTGCAGATCCTTGCACGCACTCGAACCACCCTCACAAGTTCCGCCACATCGCCTCAAACACCAATGCTTACAAGTACTCCTTCTTCCCTCGTACAATACCTTTATGAAACAGTTTGCCTTTAGAATTAATAAAGCTGTCACTGCTACAAGCCCTGAAGCCTTCCAAGCATATGCCTTGCCTATCATAAGAACCATATACCACCCTAACTAACTGCCCCACAGAACGTTATCTTATCATAATATACTTAATTTCGTATAACTAGTATTTTATATTAAATTTTGTTTGTGTGTGTGTGTAAATGTTTGTGTGTGTGTGTGTGTGTGTGTGTGTTGATTTTACAAGTTTGAAATGTATGTAGCACGTCAATTTGATAACTGTAATAACTTATTTTAGCATCCTGTATAGTTGTAAGACTACAAGGATTAATGGATAAGTAACTGTAAGTAAATGATCTAAGTAAGTAAGTAAGTGATCTGTGATGCCGAGGATTGGAGAGTCGGTCAGGCGTCTAATCTCGACCAGTCACAAGTGAAATCGCACAAAGGACTCACGTGCGTTAGAGTGATAATTTTCAACAAGGTCAAATCAATGGAAAACAAGGATTTCTTGTTGCAGTTTCCCCCACAGAAAAAGCTATATGAACCAAAACAAGGCAGTAGACACATGTACGCTTTGCGTACCAATATTTTTGAGATAAGACACGTTCGAGGAGAACTATCAGGATATTGAGAAATCAGGGTGTAATGTGTAAACAATATAATAGAAAAGTTGTAATAGATTTCCTATTGTCTCAAGTTCGTCTCACGCATTCATCAAATGGTCATTAAGAATGCTCTTATTCGGCTACCAATGAAAGACGTTCGATATTTCACATAATATTTCGATGCTCGCTGCATGACTTCACACATGTGGTTGATTACGCGTAAAGTATATAAACAAAAACCGGGTTTGTTACAACTATATATTCTGTACAAATTAAACTGTCCGGCCCCTCAGATTATTGCTTTCTGAGTACTTGGAGAAATTTTAACAATCAAAAAGGAATTTTAAAATTGATTTAACATAGATTTGAGTAAAACTAGCAAGAAAATGCATTTAGAACCACAAATTGAAGGGGTGACTGTTTTGTTACTTGTGAGAAATCGTTACAAATATATATTCTGTACAATTTTAACAAGCTGTCACCGCTCAGAATATAGCTTTCGGCGTACTTGGAGAATTTTTTTAAAAATATCAAAACTGAATTTTGCAAGATTCGGCTTATAACATAGATTTGAGTAAAACTAGCAGGAAAATGCATTTAGATCCACAAATTTGAAGGGGTGGCAGCTTTGTTACATGTTTATAGAAATGTATTACAAACTAGGTGTAGGGAGCGTTGGATAGAGGTAGTACCTTTGGCGTCTGGCTGCTCCACTCTACCTGGTAGGGTGGCGGGCGTCACTGGTCCTCATCGACTTCCTAAATCTCTCATATGCTGGCTCCAAGCTCCACACCCCGGTATACCGTCTCAGCAGGCGGGCTAAACCATGTGGGGGGATGGTGTTTACACTGCACCATTAGGCGTAGGAGCTGCTTCGGGTGGCCAACGACTAGCGGACGGATGAGGTCCCAGATGATCCAACGGTCAGGTGTAGGGGAGTAAATCCTTCAAATCAGGAGTGGAGCTCCGTAGGCGGATCAGCGTGCAGTGCAACCTGATTCCGGCAACTCCTGCAGCCAGCCTGGTGCCAAATGTACTGCTCCGCTTTCCTTTGGACCACATCAGCGAGGCCGAGAGGGGGGTCTTGACGATTGGGTATCCCAGGATCTCCATACATTTGCTCAGGCTTGTGCCCTGGAGAAGTCACTCCAGTGCCGCTGTTTCAGCGACAAAACCAACACGGGAGGCAGCAGTTATGGGTGCTAAGTCCGAAGCATATTGGCGTGAGCTAGGACACTACGGGCTGTCTTCGACGGTGGGAGGGGCCCTCGTGCCCTACTGGTTAGCTATCGCCCGCCTCAAGCCGGGCAGCCCCCGGCCAGTAGTATGCTGACCCGTTACGGTCTGCCTGCTTCATTGGGTGCTTGGAGCTAGGACAAAATCTGAAGAGTATCTGGACTGAAACCCCTGCACCAGGCAAAAGAAAAAGAAACACAAGAAAGCCGCCAGCGCTTAGACTGGCAACATGGAACGTCAGGACTATGTGTCCTGGCCTGTCTGACGACCTGCGTCAGATCGATGATGGGAAGAAGACGGCCGTCATCAGCCGCGAACTCAAGCGCCTCAACATCGACATCGCTGCGCTGCAAGAAACCAGACTTCCTTCAAATGACAGCCTTAAAGAAAAGGACTACACCTTCTTTTGGCAAAGGAAAGCCCCAAAGGAGCACCGTGTGCACGGTGTTGGATTTGCGGTCAGGAACTCTCTTCTATCTTCAATCGAACCGCCATCAGAAGGCAAAGCCCGCCTCCTTTCTCTCCGCCTCACAACCACCTTAGGCACTGTGAATATCGTTAGTGTCTACGCCCCCACGCTGAGCTCGTCGGCCGAGGCCAAGGTCGAGTTCTACGAAGAGCTAGAGAACGCCATCAAGAAGTTCCCCGCTAACGAACACCTGTTCCTGCTCGGTGACTTTAATGCGCGGATTGGTTCTCGTAATAAGACAGATGTTTATAGGGAAGGGAATTACGTTTATATCAGCGAATTTAGGTCAAAATACTGTCCTGTTGGTATTTTAAAACGTTATCTAGACTTATCTGGTATTGACTTATGTAGCGTAGTAGTTCTAGCTATACCCTAAGAAGTGGAAAAATTTCTTATACTTCTTGTAGAGATATCTTAAGGGACACCTTAAGGCAGTTGGGCCACAACCCTAATGATTATGGTCTGCATAGCTTAAGATCCGGTGGCATTACATCTGCGATACGAAATAGTAATAACTTGATTTCAGAAAGACTTCTTAAAGTACATGGTAGATGGAAGACTGACTCTGCTAAGGATATGTATGTTGAAGAAAGCCTTGGGAACAGATTACAAGTGACTAAGTATTTAGGTCTTTAGTATGTAAAGAATTGTAAAATAAAGAATTGAAAAAAATTGTAAAAAAAAACAACCTTGTAATTTGTAGTCCATATTGTATCAAGTATAATAAACTGTTTTGGATCCTCTTGCGCATCCTACCATATTTCTCGTGTTATCTTTTGTGTTATGGGAATTTAAGGGTAAAATACTGTACGTTCGTTAGAGCTAAGCGAATTAGAACGTAATGTATATTTTGACCAAAAGTCACAAAACCGGGTTTGCTACAATTTTCAGAGGTGTGCACACCTCTGAAACCCTAAATCATCTCAAATCACCCCTTTGAAACTCGAAATCATCTCAGAGCATCCCTTTGAAATTCCAAAACATCTCTGAGCACCCCTCTGAAACCCAAAATCACCTCAGAGAACCCTTCTGAAACCCTAAATCATTTCAGAGCAGTCCTCTTAAACTTGAATCATCTCAGAGCAGCCCTCTTAAACTCGAAATCATCCCAGAGCACCCCTCTAAAACCCCAAATCATCTCAGAGCACCCCCGAAACCCCAGATCACCTTAAAGCACACCTCTGAAACCCCAAATCACCTCAGACAACCCCTCTGAAACCCTAAATCATCACAAAGCAACCCTCTGAAACTTCAAATCATCTCAGAGCATCCCTCTGTAACCCCAAATCACCTCAGAGCACCCCTCTGAAACCCTAAATCATCTCAAAGCACCCCTTTGAAACACCAAATCATCTCAGAGCATCCCTCTGTAACTCCAAATCACCTCAGAGCACCCCTCTGAAACCCCGGATATTCTCAGAGCATCCCTCTGAAACTCCACATCATCTCAGAGCACCCCCATGAAACCCCAAATTACCTTAGAGCACACCTCTGAAAACATTGGACATGATAACTTTGGGAACTTCGCCTGGAGACGGTCATAAGTGAAGGCAGCCGCTGATACATCTACAGTACTGCAGGCTCTAAAACCAAAATTACTAGCCAGCTATATAGCCCACGCAATCGACTTTGCTCACGTACGGTATTATCTTGCGCACAGCAAGCCAATAGTCCAAAACAATTGCTTTTCAGATAAGCATTTTGTACGCAGTTGACCAAAGCCAAGATTCTGCAAAGTGCAAGGGTGTACTAGCAAACACTCAACCTTCCTTCACCCTAAAACAAGCCCACCTCCACCTGCGACAGTGAACCCCGATCCCACAAAATCCTAGGATCAGAGAACAACAGCAACGGTTATGTTAAGACTAGCTGCGCGATCAGCGCCACAGTTAAAGTCAAAGCCCACGGTACTGATGAAGTAGTAAAAACATATGCCTTCCTTGACTCGGGCTCAAACACTACATTCTGCACCGAAGCTCTCCTCAATCAACTTCACGCTGAGGGTAAGAAAGCAAAACTATCGTTTTCCACCCTGCAGGGAGAGAATCAATCTAAAAACTGTTCAGTTATCAATCTAGAGGTGTCTGACCTAGACCAAACAAACACAATAAACCTACCAGTGGTATATTCAAGGCCGGACTTGCCTATCCCAAAGGAAGCCATAACTACCCAACAAGATGTCGACCGCTGGCCACATTTATAAGAAATAGACATCCCATCAATTAATGCAGATATCGGCCTCCTTATCGGCAGTGACGTACCAAAGGCACTGGAGCCGCTGAAGGTAAGACTTAGCAATAGCACTGGTGGCCCTTATGCAACAAAAACTGCTCTGGGGTGGGTATTCAACGGTCCCCTTGGTAGAGCCCCAAGAAATGCTTAACCCTCATCTCACTTCGTAAAGGCAGACACTAAATTGAATGAACAATTCAAAAAATTCTGTTATTATGAATTTAATGATTGCCAGCTCCAGCAGAAACAAGCAATGTCTCCAGAAGACCACCGCGCAGTCGAAATCATGAATGATACTGTATGCCTGAAAGAAGATTACTACGAAATGGCACTCCCATGGCGTCAGTATCCACCAACTCTGCCCAACAACAAACAGCAAGCCGTACATCGCCTTAATCTTCTCAAGAAGCGCTTACAGAATGACCCAAAGCTCCATCAAAACTTGATTCATGGATGAACTGTTTACAAATGACCATGCCAGGGAAGTGACAAGGAGGTAGGCCCACTAGGGAGTCACTGGTACCTCCCTCATCATCCAGTTTTCAACCCTCAGAAACCAGAAAAGACAAGGGTCGTATTTGACTGCAGCGCTGTGTACAACGACACTAGTCTCAATCAGCAATTGCTACAGGGGCCGGACCTAACTAACACCTTGGTGGGAGTACTGACGCGGTTCAGAGAAGAGCGAGTGGCGTTCCAAGCAAACATCAAAGGGATGTTCTTACAAGTAAGAGTCCGTCCTACTGATTGTGACGCCTTGCGATTCTTATGGTCGCCAGATGGAGACCTGAATGCTGAGCTCCAGGAGTACCAAATGATGATCCATTTGTTTGGCGGAACGTCATCCCCGAGTTGCGCGAATTTCGCCCTAAGAAAAACTGCAGAAGACAACAAAGCGGGCTTTGATTCAGAGACTGTAGAAACTGTCTACAAAATTTTTTATATAGATGACAATTTGAAGAGTGTCGACTCCGAGGATAAAGCTAGACTAGCCCATCAACTCCGTGATCTTCTGTATAGAGGTGGATTCAACTTGACCAAGTAGCTATCAAACTCTCGGAAAGTTATATAGTCTCTGCCTGAGGACTGCCGTGCAACTCAAGTGAGATCTCTAGACTTTGACAATCTCCCTGTGCAAAGAGTGCTCGGTGTCCAATGGAATTTCGAGTCAGACAAATTTGGCTTCAAGATAACTATCAACGACCGTCGTGCCACAAGACGCGGTCTATTGTCTGTCATAAGCTCCGTACATGACCCTCTGTCGTTTGTGGCTCCTTTCACCCTCAAGGCAAAATTTATCTTACAAGATTTAACTCGAACGAAATTTGACTGGGACGAGCCTATTCCTGATGAGCACCTTACACAACGGCAAAGCTGGTTAGCGGATCTACCCAAATTAGAGAACCTTGAGATAAGCCGATGCTTCAAGCCGTCAGACTTCGTACAAGTAGTGTCAACCCAACTTCATTATCTCTCTGACAGTTCTCAGTCAGGTTATGGCGCAGTTTCATATGTACGAGTTGAGGACAACAACGGGAAAGTTATCTGTTCGTTTGTGATGGGCAAGTCAAGGCTAGCCCCAATTAATTCTGTCGCTATTCCCAGACTGTCTGCAGCTGTAGTAGCGGCTCGGTTAGTTCAAATTTGCAGGCAAGAACTAACCTACCCCATTGATCAATCCCATTTCTGGACAGACAGTACCTTCGTCCTGAGATACACAAAAAATCTAGACAAGAGATATCACACCTTTGTTGCTAATCGGGTTGCGACTATCCATGAATTATCAGCGCCAGAGCAATGGTCTCATGTCAACACCGAGTGCAACCCAGCAGACGATGCATCCTGGGGAGTTTCAGCGGACTCTCTGCAGCGCTGGTTGAACGGACCAGAATTCCTTCTTCAACCTCCACAATCATGGCTGCAGTCACAAGGCAGTGAGACAACAGAAATTCCTGATGATGACCCAGAAGTCAAGAAAGAGTCAACAGTAGTGCACTCTACCCAAGCTACAAACTGTGAGTACCCCTTAATCACAGAACTTTTCACGAGTTTTCAAATTGGCAGCAGCTAAAAAGGGTTATCACTTGGATTTTGCGCTATAAATCTAAGTTACTAGCGAAAATCAAAACCAGAAAATCAGGACAGGAGGGTGGAGTAGCATTGACCCCACTGAACTCACTTATCAGTGTTCAAGAGCTTTCAAATGCCGAGTCAGAAATTATCAAGCAAGTACAGGAAAAGCATTTCAAGGAGGAGATCAACTGTTTGAGGAAGGGTGAGCAAACCAAAATCTCAAAGAAAAGTAGTCATCTACTGAAGGTCGATCCAGAGATCCGGAATGGCCTAGTATGTGTAGGTGGTCGACTCCAACAAGCCAGTCAACGATGCTGCAAGACACCCAATTATATTGCCGAAGACCGATCATATTGTTGACCTCATCATCCGACACTATCATGAACTCTCTGGGCATTCAGGCCTAAAACACACTTTGTCATTAATCCGAGAGAAAATTTGGATTATCAGTCCCAGATCCACTGTGCGAAGCATCCTAAATAATTGCGTAAGTTGTCGCAAACGCCAGGCCCATGCAGCTGAGCAAAAAATGGCAAGCCTGCCAGCAGATAGTCACCCCCCGGAAACCTCCATTCACTTTTACTGGGGTGGACTGCTTTGGACCCATTGAAGTTAAAAAGGGAGGAACGACCGTAAAACGCTACGGAATTATATTCTCCTTAGACACTGACTCTTATATCAATGCCTTGCGTAGATTCATTGCGCGCCGAGGTAAACCTGATGAAATTCGTTCCGATAATGGTGGAAATTTCG
>JAOBRB020188541.1:7547-22191 GCA_027575285.2 Zoanthus pulchellus
TAGGCAAAATGTTACAAAATATATAACGTTTATTGTAAGTGAGTGTGGTAGTGAGTTCCATATTTTGGCTGCATGATTAAAAAAAATGAACACCAAAGTTGTAGTTTTGGGTTCCGGTGGGGGGTGGGGGTGGATCAGAATGTAGAGACCCCGTAAATTATAAGATGTAGTACGGAGAGTAGACATTCTGCACGTAGGTTGGATAATTTATAAAAAATAGACTTTTGTAAAGTAAAATTCACAAATTCTGTATTCGCTTGTTATATAGAGAGGTATACTTGACTTATGTAATTAGTTATCGTACGTAGATTCGAAATCATCTAGGATAAACCTAAGAGTTCTTTTATTAAGAATAACTGAGAACTTCAATTTTCTCGGTATTTCGTGCACTGCAAAAATGCCACACCGATGAACAATAATAAAATTGCGGCTGAATAAAGGCCTTATACAGTTTAACCAAAGTGGCTTTAGAAATTAGTTTTCTAAATCTTTTCATGGCATTTATCTGATTATTGATCTTTTTGCAAACTGAAGATACGTGTTTATTAAAATGAAGTTGTTGTCGATCTTCATACCAAATATATCGATTGAGTCTTTCACAGGAAAGGAGAAAATATAGCCTCTGTCACCAATCATAAGGCCAGATGTTTAGTTTCGTTTACAATCATACCATTTTCATTGTATCACTGATTTGCTCTTTTAACTTTTTGCCACTGGATTTTTGTTTGCGTAATAAATTTGAAATTTGATTTTCGTTCGCGTAAGCGTTTAACTTAACTTCGTTATAGAATAAAAAATCGTTTATAAATATATAAAAAAGAATGGGGCCTAAAACACTACCTTGAGGCACTCCACGCTTAACAGTCTCCCACGACGAGAAGGTGTCACCGATCTTCACTTACTGTTGTCGATTTAGTCAGGTAGTCTTTTAATAAGGCACAGCTATCTTTGTTTAATCCATAGGCTTTGGGTTTGGCTAGTAATAGGGTGTGATGTATGACATTAAAGGCTTTAGACAAGTCCATTGACATTATTCCCACAAGTTACCCACTATCACGCATAGACCTCCACTCTTCTGTCATTCTTAATAACGACGTCTCACAACTGTGGAAATTTCTATACGAGCCTATAAAGTTCGATAAAATATAGTTCCAAAAATCATATAGCTCTGCGACCAAAACCTTTTTATAGACATTGTTGATTGCTAGTATATTTAAGCTCTAAATGAGACATGTTCCGTAATGTCTTTTAACACTTACTTTATTGCTATTAAAAGCAATAATTTTTCTTATTAGATATTTTTTTCTTACTACAGAGAAATCTAGCTTATCTGTCCCTTGCTGGAGGTTGGAGTTTAGCATTAGCAGGGCTTACTTGGATAGTGAGAAACTTTGTTTACTTAATGCAGCAATACTACGAGCTGGCTTTTTGTTACCTGTTGGTGGCAGGTGAGATTCTACAACCTTCATTCACAAGCCTTTAGCACGTACAGGCCGTTGTTCATCCGGCTAACCTTAGATATAAGGTCATCCTGCAGTAATAAACTTCAAATGCTTTTAATCACTCCTTTCATTCGACTAATAGATATTTTTTGTGTTCTCAATTGGGAAAACAGAGAAAAGAGTTCTATATTGATGAATCAAGACAGAATTGTGTAGCATCATGATGCTTTTCTCTGCTAAAGATACTATAAGCATACGAGTTGATCATCTGCAACTATTTACCCAAATAAAACGTTGTTATAATTCTTCAGCGTTTTCATCTTTTTAATGGAAACCACTTACAATTACAACTAAAACGTTTTATATTGATTAATGGCAATTTATTTTGACTGGTGGAATATTTTTGAAGAACATCAATTGTACAATTTCAAATGACATTTCTTGTTACGGTTTCCGTGGAGACCAACAAAATGCCACGATACTATATACTTCACTAAATGACAATAGGTGTGGTCATGTTAGATAGGGAGAGGTCCGATTAACTAGTGTTCATCTATTAAATAAGAATATTCTGGTTTGCGAACAATTATCGATATTACCACGAACGATCTGATTAGCTTTGTTATTAAGAGTACCAGCTTATTGTGCAGTTGTTAGAACTCGGTTAATGGAACAAAATTATTTCATCTGCACTCTTGTTGGTGCCTTTACAACAACCCACGTTTAACGATCATAAATAGTTGGATAATAATTCTGGTTGATGTCGATATTTTGTTAACTGAAGTTGAGATGACATCGTTGGACACCGTGAAATAAAATTCAAGATCCTGAAAAGTCCTTCATTTTTGGTCGTGTTCCATGAAAATCTGGAGTTATATATACTCAAAAATAACTATGACTGCCATTCTAGTTGTTTTTCTTCAAAACGATTCAACCAATTTAGTAAAGCTGTATTATAGAGCTTGTTGATATTGTACATATGTATGTTGGTTGATCTAACATATTTAGAAGTAATGTGTAAAGCATTGACGTTTAATTTATTAGAGAATTTCCTGGATTTCCTTTAAAACGGCCAAGAGAAGCAATGGCAAAGTACAGTAGAAACTCTATGTGTGGCTGTACTACTGCTTTGATTGTTGAGCTCAGGGTATAATTATTATATTTATACCGCAACAATTTGCATTAGTCATTTTTCTTCATTAGCAATTGGACCTCGAAGACGGATGGACTACATGCCATATCCAATGAGGCCGTAAGACAAATGGACCACAGGAGTCTAATTGTTTAAGAACAAACCTATCAGTCGCCGTAAAAAAATGATTTACAAATTAAGTTATCGATGAAATTCCCTGATACTGTAACAAAACAGGGCCGTCTATTACTATTTCGATCCGCCATTTTTTTTTTTACCTATATTAGATTATTACAAATCGGATGCGTTCTAACCCGATAGCAGGTTTATACTGAAAATGTATTTAACGGTCAAAGTTCTAATAATTCGACTGAAGAACACCTATGAACAGTGTAAAATTCGTGTTCTTTTGTTTTTTTTTGACAGGGTTGATAAGTTTTGTAGTCTGTTACTACTATGGTCCACCCAAAGACGAGCGAAGCGTGGACCTCATCTGTTGGTTTATCCAGTTTGTTGCACTCATATTTCTCTACCAAAGCACCCAGTCGAAAGAAGTGTCCATCGCGCTAGTCATCATCGTATTCCTGTCAAAGCTTATCAACTTTAGCAAAGCTGCTAAAATTTTTACATCCCTTGCCTTATTTAGATGGTACGTAGAAGGTAGAGAGACTTATATTTCAGCTCCTTCCAGAGAAGGGCAATTACGTCTTTATTTTAGACTCCTCTAAATGACTCGTCTAGGATCTGTGTTCTGTCTTTTTCTTAAGAAGCGGGTTTTTTTGAAGGAGAAAATGTTTTGATTACTTGTTAATCATATAATTAAAAAATTATAAAGAGGTGCTTGTGAAAAAGCAAAACTTGATTGTAACAACGTGACAATTTATGCGTGCACGTACATTTCGTGTCTTCATTGTTGTCATATAATAGAAACATCTGCATCTTGATTGGCTCATTAGTTTGTGACAATTCAGCATAAACATTGTAATTGCTGCAAAATTACAAATTTCTGTACGAAATTTTGAAGTAAATGCTCTGCTCTGTATATTATTAACAGTGTTATGTTATAGTGTCCGTTTTTGGCGATGGTGGTTGTCATAAGGTTAATTTTTTCTGATCTTTTGACATTTCTTTTTTATTTTACAGGTTACCATATAGACTTCAATACAAACTTTTTCCTAAGCATCGTTTTTTAACAAGCAGTGAATATTACCATCAAGGTACAGTTGAAACAAAGAAAGCTTTAGAAGATCTACGTCAGTACTGCAGTGGTCCTGATTGTGACACGTGGAAAACCGTTAGTAGGCTGAAGTCACCTGCAAGGTAATGATGCGGTTTCAGTTTAGTGTTTTGTCGATTTTGTTCCTTAGGTGCTTGTAGATATTGTATATTATGTTACCAAATCGGAACTTCCAAAGTACCTTTGTCTCCTGGTATTCCTGTAGAATTAACTACATATTTCTTTCATGGCAAAGCGGTTATACGTTTTGTTCTAAACACGTAGAATCATCTGATTCATAATTGTATACTTTTTGTATATTGTTCTGTTTCGGTTGCCGCTTTTGTAGTAGTAATTATTTTAGCAAAATTGAATTCAAGTTTAGTTCCATGAAAACGTGATTCTTTACCACAGTAAACTCTCGGAGTTGTCTTATCATCATTCTTGCAAAGAGCACCATGTAGTCGAAATTTTAGCTCATTTGTTGTTGTTGTGATTTTACTGGTTTTGATAGTGGTTGTGTTATTAAGAGTGTAGTTGTAATAGGGGTGGTGATTTTTGTGGTCGTGGTAATAGTTGTGATAATAATGGTTGTAGTGATAATGGTGATGGTGGTGATGTTGGTTGTGAAGGTAATGATTGTTGTTGTTGGTAGCAGTGGTGGTTTTGATGTTGATGTTAGTTGTAGTGATGATAGTTATGATTGTTGTGGCGGTAATAAGGGTGATATTATTGATGGATTTAACAAAAAACAATACTACCATGTTAACGAGTACCAAATCTATTCCCTCCTCCTTTTGTAGACTAGATCAAAACGCACCCTTTATCCAAATTATTTTTATAATGATGGCGATCATGACGGCAATGCTGAAGGTGATGATGATGGCGATCATCATGAAATAGTATGATGATAATGATTACCGTGCTGTTGGTGTTGTGGATGTAGAGATAGTGTTAGCTAAAATGATGCATGGTGTTAATGATATCAAAAGCTAAACTGCAATCCTGTTGACTGAATAATTGCGAATTTAAGAAATCATTCATGCTCAAATACGATATTTATTATCAGAAACTTATATATTTTTTCCTTTTCCAGGTTTGCCGAATTTGTTTCGACCGGGAAACATTTTAACGAAGAAGAACTACAAACCTACGAATTTATCGATGAAGACTGGTATTCTTTGTTTAGCGAACTTGAAGACAGTGATCTCGATGAAGCACAACCATCTTACTCAAATCTAGAAGTCTGCACGTGACGGCATTTTGAAAATTATTTTATTTAATAATTAGTATTTTTGCAAAGCAACAAGATAAATAATTGTCTACCTTTCAAGCGACTAATATTCTTTGCAATTTTGTTATTTTCTTGCACAATTATCTGCCTTTAGTTTGTGATACTGAGAAGGTCTCGCCTGGTAAACGTGTGGTTGGTCATACTAAGACGGTCTCTCTCGTCTTGGTATACTTGTGGATGGTTATACTAAGACGATTCTCGTCTTGGAAAACCTGTGGTTGGTTACGCTAAGTATGTTCTTTTAATAGCGGTCGTGGTTCTTCTGGCTGTAATATCAGTTTATTCAATGCAACTTACAGGAACGTGAACAATTAGAAAAAAGACAAAAACTTTTATTTATTTTGTTTATACATGTGAGAGGACATTTGAATTGAGTGTATTTATTTTAACTTTTTCTGGCCTGGCACAAAAATATTGAAACCATGTAAAGTTGGGCATTATTTTTTTGTCCGTTTCATCAGTTGAAAAATAATTGTTCCTCTGATTGAATATCAACTAAAGTAAAAGTGTCAGCTGAATAATTTGTCCTCACAACCTCTAACAATATAGGATTCTCCAAATTCTGGATTTGAGCGAACCCCATTTCACAAATTGTTAGGAATGTGAACAAATGTTGCTTCCTTGCTCTATAGGTCGCGATATTGCCAAGTATTCCGCTTCCATGTAACTTTAATTTTTTTTCATTTATCATTACTAATTTCAAATAGAAATGAAGAACATTAGTAAGCTATAGTGCATCTTTTATGTCTTTTCTTTTTTTCAACTAAAACAGAACAACATAAGCAAAACAATTACCTGGTAACAACCATCAAATTGTAAATGCTTACATTTCTCCAAACGGTCTTGGACTGTGTTCGTACGTGTTGAAGTTTTAACTTATTATATTTTTAATAAAGATTGAGAAACTTTGTTATAAATGTCATCTTATTTTAGGGAGTCATCTAACAATTAACTAAAAAACTAACTCTGAAAAAACTGACGTTTCGATGTCTCTGACACAATCATCAACATAAAATGAAATGTTCAGTTCACGAATAATATAAAAGTGCAGTTAAAAATGTAACAAAGAAATTATAATTGACTGATATTTAAAGTAAAAGATAGCAGTGTTCCCATGGGGTACCGTCAAACAAAACCTTTAGCACGAACAGAGTCAGATTCTGTGTTCAAACTTGTCTGTCTTGCTTGTAATATTTTAAAGACTTTATTTAGGTGTCAAGTCTCAGTGAAACCTGATTTGTTTATGCCTTATATAAAGACGATGTGTTTTTGGCGTGGACTAAAAGAGAAGAGGAACTCAAAATGTTTCTAAGTTATATCAACCGAGCTCATGACACCATCAAGTTTACATAGGACTGGTCTTGTAAAAATATTAACTACCTTAATGTCCAAGGTTTAAATAATCAAGGCAAAATTGAGACAGACATGTGCACAAAACCCACAGAAAAGGATAAATACCTACTTCACACGTCTTCTCATCCTGGTGGGTGTAAACGTAGCATTTCTCATGCCCAAACAATGCGACTTCGGAGGATTTGCTCTACACAAAACATGTTCGAGAAAAGAGTTGTGTAACAAATCAAAAACGAGTGCGTGTGTTTGACAAGGAGTCTCCAGACACCGAGAAACAGATGAAAGCATGAGGCCGTAGGCCGATTGCTTTTATTGTTTTGCGGTGTCTGGAGACACCTGTCAAACACGACGCTTGAGTGTGCTTCTAAAACTATTCGTACTTGTTTTGTAATTATGGGGTATTGTTTCAGTGCTTTTATTTCCCATAAGATTATGAATTTTAGAAATAATCAAAATGTGAGAATTTTGTTGTTTTGAGTTGTAAGTCATGGGTAGTGAAGATGGCAGTCTTTTGTAGTAAATATCGAAAATCCATTTCGTTCTCCAATCCCATGTCAACTGCCAACAAAATGTGCGATTAAAATCTTTTGCCAAGGCAATGGCAGATAAATAGAAGAGTTAAAGTCCCGGTACTTCATCCTGGTGGCACTTTCAAAGATTATGGATGTTAATCCAAAGTTCAGTAGATGAGTACAGATTTGGAAACTATGGATGCCAACGCTTTTGAATGGTGATGAGAATGTGTATCCAGCAAGTACCCTTTATGGAATAAACTGTGGGACCCGAAGGCCTTTAGATGAAACTATGGGAAGTGAAGAATTAAATATTTTAGATGCTTCGGATAAAAGGTAAGAGAGGATATAGAAGTTATGGTTAGATACTCTTTTCATCGAAGATTACAGTTAGAACATAGATCGACCTTTATTAAACTTTCTATATTTTATTGCAGATTTGTTATTATTCGTGGCTTTCTTCATGCCGAGATGAAGGATAGCACAATAGGCAAGGTGTGAGTTTGCATACAAAGAAGAGAACGAAGCTGTCACAGACAAGGACGAAGAAAAGTTCTGGATTATTTAACATTGGAACAGCTTAGCAATTACTAGATACTATTTATTTCTATAATGGTAAAATGTTTGGCTTGGTCACACGACCTTCATCAGTTATACATGCCGCTAGTACAAAATAGGTTTTTCAGGCTTTTTTATACCGCTAGTTATTTTTCCATCATATAGATTTGACTGTGAGTTACGATAAAAAAATGCAACTGGGCTTAGTGAAATCGCAGACTTATTAGAAACGCGGGCTTAGACAGTATTGATAGCGGCGAAACACTCAGTGGAATTATTGAAGTAATTTACAACCGAATGACACTTGTATCTTTTCACTTCTTTATTTGAAATCCCCATTTTCCGTTCTGTTTTTATCGGATATCATTTCTTACTTGACTCCAATCTCCCCAAACTTTCGCTGATTGAACAGCGGTTTTGGTCCCCGCACTAAATTGGTCATTATGTTATATTAAATTAAAAACAATATTCTCCATATATAAAGTAAAAATAAATGTAAGGTAAAAAATTTTGTAATATATTAAAAGTTTTAAAAGTCACTAAACGTTTTCGATCAAAATTATCTTCAGTGTCAAAAGGTGCGGAAAAAGCACTTTTTCAATCTGAAGATGATCAGTTGATCAAAAACGGTCTTCATGTTAACAAACTTAAAGTGCATATGACATAATTTTTTTTTTGTTTTTAGTAGTTGCATAAGTCTATAAAATCACTAGTATTAAAAAGTCTTAATAGTATACATAAACATAATTTTTGAGGCCGTAAAATTACTAAATTTTGTTGAAAAAAGTGTCTAGGTGACTGGGTTCTAATTGACATCCTGTGACGTCAAGTTGTTTACCTCGCGTAACCACGAAGTGCTTGGATAAGTCTATTTTACTCGTTTATCACTCCATTCTGGTGCCATTGGGCGCTCTAGCAATACATCTTCTTCCACCTTTCTTCCTAACCTACTCTGTCTCCATGCAAGGGATCATTAACGTCTTTTACGTCTCTTTACTTTTTCGAGTAAAGAGACGTAAAAGACGTTAATGAACCCTTGCTCCATGTTAATAGTGTTTCGGGCACACAACATGACGTCATGGCCACTCGATTCCAGTGGACATCTTTTTCGCTCAAAACGGGTAATTCAAACAACAAAATTCTTGTTAAAAAGATAACATACCGTGAAAAAAGTAGAATTCGTATATTTGACGTATTAAACTACAAGAAACAGAATTTATTTTTATGGCATATGAACTTTAAGTCATGGCGGTTGTCCAGACGAGATTTGAGGAATCAATTTGCCATTGAATTATATTTTCCTACGTGTACAGCAGGAAAACGTACTTTTTAAAAAAAAAGACTGGTTCGAGTTACTTTGTCGACAGGCTTTTGCATGTCATTGATCAAGTTATCCGTTTTAATGGAGTTTGCAGTTTTTACCTCTTATAAATTGGTCAGCAACATAACTTAAAAAGTTATTGAGGGATTTAGATTAATATTTTAGATGTTGTCAAAAATGGGAAATGCTTGGCGGAGGTTTGCGCTTTCTGAGTGCTTTCCAAGTTTAGAAGGCTGTGAACACTTATAATCCTTTTGATATTTTCGCGCTTCAGATATTTTTGTTACCTTGTTGTTAGTCAAATCAAGTATTCATCTCCTGGCTCGATTAGCATGCATAGTGAGCAGATGTTTTTACCAAGTTATTCTTTATTACTCATTTCTAGTTCAAAACCAAAGCACTCCGACTCTACATTGCTTCTTATTTTTGAAAATACTTGCGGGTGCTTTCTAACTTAAACCGTACCAGCAACGACAAGTGTTGTGTATGGCTATGTTATTGAGAGATGGTTTACTAGATTTGTTCTGATAGTGGGAAAAAACTGGGCTGTTGATAAGTTGGCTAAGAACATATTTACTTCCTCTTGGTTATTCTTTGTTTTTTTAACAGCCAATCAAAGGAGTCCATGAGAACCCAATGTTTTATCGTGCGACGGCTCCGCCGTCTAAAAAAACTTTGGGCTCTGGGGAGGAGAATGGTTTCAATTCAACTAACTTCTTGTCGGCCATTTTACTTTTTCACTCCATTTATTACTTTCAGTGACATGACATTTTGCTGGTGTTTTTACTTCCGGCTTTCAGTCGGCATGAGCATGGATAGCATATTAAAACTGATTCAGTATTCAATTACTTGTAAAATGAAAACTCTGTTCGCTGAATTTTTATTGAGGCGTTACCAATGGATGCTACAGTACAGAAACTAGTTGCTGAAGCGTTTGTAGATTTCAGACTATAATAACACCATAAATATAGGGTGAGAAAATGCTCCACTGGAAAGGTATCACAGTGAAGGAATGGAGGCACATTTAACTATAAAAACGCAAAATTATCCTTCATTCACTTTAAATTGTATTCAATCTTTTAGCAGTAGCAATCACTTTAGTTTTAACTTATAATCAGTATAATTTAAAGTTTTCTTAGCTATTTTAGTCTGAATCGAAAGCATTCAAGAAAAAGAAAACATTTTGGATCCTAAAATGAACATTAAATTGCTAATCGTTTTATAATTGTTTTCTTGCAGAAATTTTCTTAATCAGGAGACCTTCATCCAGTAGCAAAGTAATTACAATACACATGGCTTCAGACTGTCGTTATGCTCTAGCCGTGGAGAATTCTTCTGTTAAAATACAGGTACATAATGAATAAAGAGTGATTTTTATGTATATTGGCTGCGACAACGTTTTTTTTAATTGAAAACAATAACTGGACTATTATCAAGTCAAAGAAGATTCTAACTGATTATAGGAATCATACGAAATTGTTGTTAGTTGTTTTTGTTTTGTTTTTTTATTATGCGATGATATGCCGGCATTTGCTCACTATAGGCGGCCGGATCTTTAATTACATTGCTCTCTTCATTAGCATATATACATGCGCCAGTTTATATTAACGTGATAGAAACAAAACCACTGAATATTGAAAGTGTTTTGTAAAAAAACCGTATCTTTTGAAAAGATAAGAGTGATATGCTAAACAGTATTATATAGGTATTCCTGTGCTCTACTAATGAGGATCGTAGAGAGATCTATGTATTTTGGGAGCGCCATATCAGTTTTTAGAAAGGGATTGTTTTAAATCTTTGTTAGTTTGACTGGTGTTTTTGACCCAAATCGTATTCATCTCCGTTCGTTCGCTACCTAGAGTACTAAATGTAAACAATGACGTCATGAAAAACTCACTAATATACTGGCAGTAATGAAGTAATAATTGGCAAATAAATAGAGATTACTTCATGGTTGGTGAACGCGTACGATATTTATTCACGAGTTGTAAAGATTCGCTACAACGAACGAGTGTGCGCAGCGAATCTTCACAATGAGTGAATAAATGTCGTACAAGTGAACCAACAATGACGTAATTTGTTTATTATATTAGTACTGAGGTAATACACAATGCAAAAACAAATAAAAATAAAAAAACAAACGCAAATAGTTTTTGATAGTTTTTAGTTTAATCTGTCATTAATTTCACAAAACGTCTAAAAAGTTAATACAAACTAATTTAATTTTTTGGTTAAATATGAAGCTTGAAATAACATAAGATGTTTTGATTTTAAAATGTTGGAAAATGCCTACAATACATGGCAAACACGCAACTGACGAGCGATTTTGAACTCCTTCAAGAAAGGAAAGAAAAATGTGCAAATTAAAATTAAACTAACCTCGAAGTCCGAAATGAATGCTGTTAAGCCAAATGGTATTTAGTAAAGCTTCAGCACTTAAAACTCCTAAAAGTTTTTTCTCATAAAGAACATTGACTTCGTCTTCGCTTAGAGCGACAGAAGTTCGGTTTGTTTCTTTTGCCTTTCTGCTTGAGCTCTTTTTGTTTTGATTGTAGAGCCTTTCTTTCTCGTTCAAACTCTCTCTCCTTGAATATACTATGGCCATAATTTACCTTTTTAGTTGTCTTTCAAAGCTTGCAAACATCGAACCGAGAGAATTTGGTTCACATTCTTCGTTGCCATCTTTTTTACGAACAGCAAGGACGAACTCGCTCTGATAGTCGTGAGTTGTGGTGGTGAAATCTTTTGCATTTTCTTCATTTCTTGTTTACATGCATGATACTTGGAATTCCTGTAAAAGTGCAACACACCGCTGGGTTTTTCGTTTTCTTGATTTTCTATAAACTCATCATCAGAAACTTGAGCTAATCTTGAAGGAGCAAACACAGCCATTGTCATTGAAACTGTTATCAACAAAGAGCAACTGCAAAGGCGGGAAAACTTGATACTTTTTTCGTCACTAGTGAAAAAAATCGTATCACCGCGATGATTGGCTATACGATATTTTTCACACGTGAAAAACATCGTATGACCTATCACAACTCAGGGAAAAAACCTGATACGAATTTTATTTCTTAATTTTCAAACAAATATATCTCAGGACTTATATAATAATTTACATTACTGCAGGATGCAGGGCCTTTCTAGTTTGCCTATCAGTTACGATATATGTATAGGTAATCACACGGTTTCGAGTTGAATTTGAAATTAATTTGCACCAGTGAGTTTTTCAAAAAGCAATTTCAGATTTTTGAAAAACTCGCAAGAGCAAATTAATTCCGAATTGAGCGAGAAAAGCCGTATGATTATTAATTTTATTAATAATATACATACAAAAATTTCGAGATACCTTGTCATGAAAATCATCCACTCGATCGCGTATGTTTTGCAAAGTGTTTGGCTCTCCTGAATCGTAATTTTTTATTTCAATGGCATTTTCATTCTCAAATCACCCTCTGTTTTCTGAACGGGTAACCAAAAACCAGTTCTTCTCACTGACGTTTCGCTTTTAGAGCAGGTTTGGAGCTCAGAAAATTTGCTCAAAGCGCACTTCATCACCCGCCATTTAAAACTGTTTTTGCTAGAAACTCATTTGTGTACGCGCTATCAACGCTTGGCTTATTTAAAATTTCTATTGTTTCTTAACCAATCGAAAAACATTTGTAAGTTGCACTGGTGTTACACATTTTGCACTGGTATTACACTTTTTTGCACTGGTGTTACGCTTAAACTGCACTGCTCCTAGCCAATCAGAATCGAGTAAGTTTTTCATGTAAATTATTATAATAAATATTAATAAGCAACTTTCGTTCACTGGACAAAAATCCGCGCGTGCAATTGGTCAAAATCGATCGTATGGCCATGATCAATCAGAGAACAGATCACGCACACCGTTCATTATCAACAATTTACGATGCTTTTTTCGATTGTTTGAAAATGGCCGAAATACAAAGATTTTGGACTATAGAAAAAGATGAATTCGTAAAACTATTTAGTGATTCTATTTTTTTTATTCTTGTTCTTTTTAAGTTATTTAATTTGACAGTCTTTAAACGCACGTCCAACAGTTTTCCCGTTTTTTAGTTTAAGATATGTTTGCCGAGTTTGGGTTTCTTATGAAGCAGTTTGGAACATTTTTAAACACTTTTTCTGTTGGATTTTTTAAACATGCTAAAAATTCAAACTATTTCCAGATTTACTGAATACCGGTTTTTTATTTGTTGTATGATTGGTTTGTTTTAGGGTGCGAAAATTTTGGAGCAAAAATATACAGGTTCCTAACTTGTTTTTAGAAGAAATCTTGAAGATGGCGATTCGATACTTCTCAATCGGGGATGAGAAAACATCTCAAAACATCTCAAATGCTGGTTGAGTTCTTCTAACGTTTTATTAAAACATGGAACTGACCCTTTTATTTAAAAATGAACAACTATTCACCAAAGTGGAGGTGGTTAGTGGTTGATATTTTCCGAGCTGCGAAGCGGCTTTAGAACAGCAAGAGCTGATACAATCCCACGCCTGACAAACCACTCACATTCGAGCAACGATTACAGGTTTTATTTGGTGCTTTTATCTCCAGAGCTCACACTGAAATTAAAACTGCAGTTGTGGAAAGTGCGTCCGGGAACGACGCCACGTGCAAGATTTTGAGAGTCGTCTTGAATGGACTCGGAAACAAACTGGTTTCCACCACCAGAAGTACTTGGAATTGCTGATGGCAGTTGGGAGGAGGAACAGCTAAATGAGTGACTGCAATAGCCTTGTTTTCTTCTCTGGCCGGATCGAAAAACTCGCCATGTTTGTTTGACATTGTTTTGAACTGCTCGAATGTTGCAGTGTCACAGCCGATAGCTCTTGATGCTGGTCTCGCTTTGATGCCAGGTTATTGCTTTGATGTGTCGACTTTTTGATGTTTGCAGTAAATAGAGCCGTTAGGTGCGATTTTTCTTTTTACGCCCACTTTAAGATGGCCGCCATCCTAAAGTGGGCGTAAAAAGAAAAAATCGCTTGTTACAGCAATGGCTCTGATTGAGTGGTTTTTCAGGTGTGGGATTATACTAGCTCATGTTGTCATAAACGCAGCATAACTATTATCACGTGTGTTGTGGCCACGTCAGTGGAGTAGTGTAGAACCACACAGCATCTCTTTCTGGGTTAAACGATTGGCACGTGCCTATTCGTGGTTTCGCAGTATGGAATAAACTGCTGCACTCGGGATTCAGATGTAACCGAGCAGCGTTCTGAGCCAGGTCTTTTGAATATTTTGCTTTGTCATCGACGCCACATTAGTGGTTTTTGGTCCATGCTGTCTGCTCATTTCGAAATATTTTCAGTCACCACTTTGTGTTAATATCGAGACAAACATGCGCTTGCGCGTAGTCACTATTGCAATCATGTAAAGTTTCCGAATGTAAGTTAGTAACAATAGAATATACTTCGGAGCCAAGAAAATACAGCTTTTGTGGACTCTTCGCGAACACTTCGTGTCAACGATGACCTACCAATGGTCCACAATTACAAACTATGCGTATTGGGCCAGCCGATAGGCTCTGATATCATTTGTTCTGTTTTGAGAAACACCATTACGACAAAATACAAAATCGTTGTTTTCTTCGCTATTTTTGACCGTATGTTGCTTAAAATGGTAAGTTATCTTGCCTTTGGGGTCCTTTACAAAATATATTTGCTTTGTATTTCAATTTTCTTCAATATTTTTAGAGAAAATGATTTCGGTGAGTGTCGTGTATTTGGGGAAACAGGGAAATATAAACAGCAACGACAACATATAACAACAACAACATATAATTTGTTTGGCA
>JAOBRB020188542.1:0-12394 GCA_027575285.2 Zoanthus pulchellus
TTGTCCAGAATTTCTTCCAACTTCTGCTCTGTAATACTCATGATTATGTACACACTTATAATACAAAAAATGAAACGAAAATTAAACATTAACAACAGTAGAGATGAAAATTTAGCTGATATATCAGGAGCTTAAAAGAAGACGCTATTACACTGGCCTGACATGCGCAAACCGTGTACAACTGTTTTGTCCTTGTTAGGACTAATCAGCACGGTATAGAATAACTTAATACGTTTCTGTGGTACTTTGGGATGCAAAACAGTCACATCTTCATAAAAAGACAAATAGAAGTATTAGTAAGGTTTTACATTTAATAACAACATCAAACCTAACAATTGTAAAAATGTTTTTGTTGTTGTAAAAGTAATAAATAGAAACAAGTGTTACTCGTGGTCAAAAAAAGTCTGGTAACTACGGGCAATAAGTACCAACCATCACAGGGAAATAAAAAATAGCTTGTATACCGCTGTTCAACAATTCTGTAAACTTTGTGTTTTCACAACTTTCACATCCCTTATTGCATTTCGTACAACGTAGTATTTAAGAAAACCTAAAGGACAGTATAAATTTATAAATCCTGGACTTCTTCAGCTTGCATTTATAAACTTAACATGATCCGACGATAGTGTTATGAATAACGGGGAAATTTTCAAAAGTAGGAGTTGATATTTAATGCAAATCACTGTCTTTCCAGAAGAAGCAAAATGGTAGTAAATTGTGCAAATGAAATTCTAAGTTGTCCAGATGGCCTTCCTCGAAGACAGCAAAGGATCGCAAGGTTTTATATGCTCTTAAGCGCTGTCCTAGTCGTAGGTTTTGTTGTTTGAATAAATTAAACAGTTTTTTTAGCTTTTCCAGATGAAAGGCTGGCATCTTCCTACAATCTTTGACCCAGTTTAGCCGTAGCCGTAGCCAATGGAGTCATTTCATTGTAAGATTTTCTTGAAGTCTCATCGAGGAGAAGTCTAATGGGCCGCTGGTTATCTCCTACTCTCTGACTTGTCGTTGTTATTTTCAGAAACGCTGTCACTCTGTCTTCTAAAACTAATCTAGTTCCACTAATTTCTAAACCAAAATGGCGGCAAAGTTTCCTCAGCTTTCGAATCCCAAATTTCCTAAGCTCTCTGTAACTCCTGGGCGTTCGAATTGGCTCATTCTCTCACCATAACTCAAATGTTTTGTACCATCCGCTATTGCTCATTGTACGGTTGGCCCGTCAAAAATGCTAAGCCTCGCTTTCATGCACACTTGTGCGTTCTGTGCATGATTGAGAAACTGGCTTATTGCTCAATATAAGCTATAAGTAGGATTAATATTTTAAATAGAAAAACACTTCGGTCCAATGAAAATTTTATCCAAGTTTATTATTTCCTACATGTGTCTCAAAACTTGTTTTCAACGCGAACATAGAAATATATAACATGAACAGTAACATTATTTTCAAACCGACCAATTGGAAAACTAACTTTTTTTTCGATAGTTTTAGACATTCTCTGTCTTAGTTATTCTTTGAACCCACAATTTAAAATTCAAAAAGTGTTAAATATGTTTAAAAATCGTGTATATCTTTGTATCACTGCTATAAATTTCGCTGAAATTTCAGAATCGTCAGGCATGTTCCACCAGCTTGGATTTGTTTTATTTTATTAACCTTATTCTTTTAGCCATTTTTATAGCTAACAAAGATTTACAAGCATATGTTGATTAATATGTTCCAAGATAGATAACATATTTACGTTGCCGTTGGAGAAGACGTGACAACCCATTAACAAAATAATCAGGTAAACTAATATTAAAATTAATAAAGCGGCTTCCAGTAAGATTTTCACAGTTCTGGTTTCGAAAACGGAATGGAGAATGCCTACGCAGTAGAAATAGGTAAAGCTTTCAGTAGCATAGCCAAGTGTTTCAAAATGAAAACGCAAATCAAGGAGTAAATGATACACAGCGTTGTTTTTGTTGTCATAATAAATAAACAGGCAGTGATCTCGTCGGAGCGTAACACATTTTTTTTATGCTGGCCAGCTCTCTTATGTTGACTAAATCGGTTTGAATGATCTTGAGATTCCTCACCATTTTGAAGTGAAGACGGCCAAATGAGCATGGCCCAGATTAAGAGAACTGAGAGATTCTGCTGAAATCGATACTAATAACGCGGGCGGCGAGGAGTCTAAGACGTGTTTACCTTTGCGTAAGTACCTCAGAATGAAAATAACCTTTTAATGTTTATATAACATCTAAAAATAAGTTAAAAAGGTTCTCTTTTGCAAGAGTAAAAACCTACCACATCGTTGTGTGTTCGAGTTTTTGAGAACTGTGTGTGAATTAATACGTACATTATTAAATTGGGTTGTTGTTGTTCCAGTGCTCGTTGTTCGAGCCATTTAACGGCCTTTGTTTACAATAAAACAAAAATCAGGAATTTTAAAAGCTCTTAAAAGTTAAATCTTATTCTAAGGCCTTATCCTGCACCTTTTTAAAAGTTTAAGTGTTTGATACAGTCTTTTTTTGAACGCTCTTAAAACAAAGCTTCAAGATCACAGTTTGGTAAAATTTCATGTGTATTTGTTCCACGTAGGAAAAGGTCCCATGCGGCCATCAATGTTAAGCACTTTCGTTTTGGTATAAAGTCTAGATAGGTGTAACAAAGTATATACACCATCTTTTCGTTTTCTTAGAATTATATATTATTTTAGGATCACGTTAGAGAGTGACAAGGACAGAGTAACAAGGGATTTCTGGTAAGGAAACTATTGCTTTTTACAGATTAACCTTTTCTTATTAACTTTTTTTTACACTTACGCATTTACTCATAAGGCAACACTCTGTCTGGAACACTGTTTTTTTCAAGCAATGATAGATGTTGGGTGTGATTAAGTAACCAATCGTAACAAAATATTACAAGGATTGTGTTTTTTGCCAAGTTACCAGTAAGATCTCTAATTAGTTGAGTTCTAGCAATAGCTCAAACGACAGCATGTAAGTTTTTCCCGTCAGATCCTTGTTAACGTTGTGCAGGAAAGTAAAAGATGGCTTGAGCTACTTCCTTAACAGCCACTTTAAACAGACAATTTGCACCTGCAATTTTAGAACATCTTACAGCAGTAGATTTCGGGATCCTGACTAATTTTTGTCTCTAAACAACAACGTGCAAGAACTTGTCAAAATATTATTTCAAACAATTTTTTTTTATAAACAAATTTAGTTAAATATTTCGAGGGTTTTCAGCCGCAAATGTTACAACCATGGTCTCGAAAGAGTATGAAATCGTTTTTGTTTCGTGTTTTGTTTTTTGTGTGTATATGGCTGGTGTTCCTGTTTTCTACACGGACGTTATTTGCAGAGATGACTGCCGAAAATTTAGACAAGTGTCCCATATATAATATCCATGAGAAAAGGTTATTATGCAAAAGACTAATTTTCTATTGCGGAATGTGATAAGGCAGTAAACGATGTCTTCGCAGGTAGTCTTGGTCAGTAAATGACACATAAACTTTTGCAAAGTATTCTTTAAGTTAAATATTATAAGATTTTCAGTCATGAAATATAAACAGTTTTACTCCTTCTCAACTTTACAAGCACCTGTATGTTTCTGAGGGCTGCATCCACAGTTTGCACATTGTTTTGCTACACTTCCAGTTTCTTCATACCCCGCACAGTAGTTGTGGTCTTTACACTAATTCAAAATAATTTATCGGCCTATTGAGACGTTCAGTCAATCAGTTGCCTGCCTTTCACTCTTTTTGTTTACCTCTGTCAATCATATGAAACCCTTTGTGAGGTTTTATCTACCATAAACGTTACCCAGAGATCCTTTGCGTTTTGTTTTAATCAAATCATGTACGTTACCCAGAGATCCTTTTCGACCCCTGCTCCTGCGATTCGAGATTTTTACACGGGGTTTTTTATAACGCCTCCTCGGGGGCAATTACTAGCGTGCCACCAAATACAGGCAGGAAAAGTTAAAGTTGAATTATACCTGTAAATTTTGGTTATTAGAGGCTGAATTTGTGGTTGTCGCCGAAACACACGTGGCAGTTGTTGAAGTAGAGCTTGTGTTGAAACAACTAGGAACCGAATGAGAAACTGAAGCTGGCTAATAGACTGGTTGGGAGACCGAAACAGTAACAGGCTGAGCAACAAGCATGGCTTGAGGGTTCAAAGGAGTTTGAACTTGAATTTGGTTATCCGCAATATCGGAGAGTTGTTTAACCTTCTCGCATTTGCTTCGAAAAGTGATATGTTAATTAGGCCCTTCACTTTTATAGGAGTAAGACCGCTGGCAATAGCAGTTTATTTCACCATATAGCTAATTATATAGTGCCTGGCCCATATGTGCTTAATTCTTTTTGATGTTGAATTTAGGTATCCTTGAAATGCACAAATCAGTGAAGAACATTCTACCTTTCCAGGCAATTCCCAAGGCTTAGTTGACAGCTATTACACTACAAATGGTCAAATACCAGGGCGCTCAGAAACTCGATGTTAATAAAATTTCATGGTCTCAAAAAACTGCTTTTAAAAATTTAGTGGTAAAATATAAAAGTTGAAAAGTAGTCTTCAGGTAGCAATTTCTGGTGGATAATTTTTCTTTTGCGTTATTAGCTGTCAGAGGTGAAGACTGGTTGCAAAATTGCCAATTGTTGTTGAGGTTTTAGGAGCAAGAGGAAAATTTTTGTTGTGAATGCGACCGTATCAGTCGCAAATTCGAGCCCTTGCCTTTGTTGAAGGTCGCGTTAACTTTACTTTTTCCACTCAAGCTGTTTGTACACTCTTTTTTGTATGTGATGCTTATATTTAACCTGATGCATAATAATTGTGAGTTGCCACCATCATGAATACAATATTGATTTATAAATTAATGGTCAATTATTTGTTTATGCTAAATATGTTTTCATATCCCAGAACCATTTGTGTTCCGTGCACCACATGAAGTTTTGCAGCATACATATACATTATGCTGGAAGTCTTAATGTGCTTTAGGACACACAACTGGTTCAGGGGATATGAAACTGAATATTACTGACTCAGAAAGTTGTCACCAAATATATATATATATATATATATTTTTCCTGCACTACAAAGCAAACTAGTAGAAACCTGAGACTAGACAGCGGGTCGGAAACTGGACAGATGGCTACATTTGTTTCCTTTCTGAGACTTGATTAAATGATAACCAGGAAACCAATACTGTGCTTTATAGTCTATCAACAAGTAATAAGGTAGGATTTATTGCATAATTACAATTTAGAGTTGTTATGATCTCAGATAGAAATAAATACACCAATTAAGAGACCTACTGTATGAATTTTGGTATCTATCGAGTCCATGCCATGTTACAAATGTCTAGCATTCCTCTGTAAGTAGTTGCTTTTTTTTCAAGAAGCGCTCATTTTTATCATCCGCTCCAGCATTTATTTCATTTCAAAACTTAATTTTTCAGCTATTGTTAATTACTGTTTTGGAACAAAACTTCATTATCATTATTTAAACATCATTTTCCTAAAATCTTTATTAACATTTGATAAATTGTGGGCACCATCATGGCAGCAAGGTGCTCATTTTGAGACGCACAAAATATGTATATTTTACCTTGTATACATTTTATGCTTAAGTTGTAATTTAGGATATGTATTTTTTATCCTTGGAAAAAAGAACTATTATTATCATTATTATTATGGTGCTCACTACTCCTGTAATATTGTGGAAAATGTTTGATCAGTTCTGTAAGCGAGCGAAAATCTGCAGAAGAATCTAACTCATAATTGTATTTTTTTGTATTTTATGAATGAATTTTTGTGGGGATTTTTTTTTCATATTTTACTTCGGCAGTATAAAGCTGAAGAAAGAACTGCACATTTGTTTTGGTGTAGTTACTCATTATGATTTTTGCAAGAGAGAGTTTGGGGTTGGGTCCTGTATATTATTTTTCTACCCTGGAGAACTCGTGGAATATTCATTTCATCAGTCAGTGAGTACCATGTATTAAATTAGTTTTTGGACATGCTAACTGTTTTTTTATAGCTGAAAAAAATTGGATACGGCTTGTGCTTATGTTGTGTGGTTGTGGCGTATAAAATTTTTTGTAGTGATGTCTTACATGTATAAACAGACTAGAGAGGGTAGATGCTTTGCTTATTTGTTATATTGGTATAAACATTTTCAGTTTTACCTGTCAACAATTAGAATGGTTTTAAACCAATCAACACTATGAACCCAAGCGTTTGTGAAAATGCCACGAATTTTTTGTAAATATCCCATAAAAGGCATTTCATTGCCCATAAATTAAAACAAAACAAATTTTCATGCCCCTATATGACGACCATGAATTTCCCATGAAACTGTCCCAATTTTTTTTTTCATGGCCCATGATTATAATAAGAGAAACTTTCGCGACTGATGAAAAGTGATTATTGTTTTTTCATTACCCATGAATTTTCATAAAAGGTTATTCTTGGTTTTCATGGCCCATGAATTTTCGATGACTGGAATAAAAATCAGGATTTAATTCTATGCTTATTTTTGTTGGCCATAAGTAGCTATTGAAACACATCTCGTTATATTTCAAGGTTCGTACAAATACAATTTTCATACCCATGAAAATATTGAACTTCTAAAGAGAACTCGCCCTTCTTAAACTTATGTCTCTCTCCAAATCTATCCAGCATAACAGTTATCCTTACCCTAAGATTTAATCTCACATTAATAAACTGTTTATGCCCATTGTACTTTCAATAAATGTTCCTCAGTGCTAGTTTTGAGGTCTTTAGTTCAGTTGGTCAAAGAGCTTGAGAGGAGCTTTCTTGCATCTAGTGCATCATCACAAACAAAAGTTAACTATAATATACACTTAACAATAAAATGTTGGTTCACGCATCAGTTGGCATTCATAATCAATTTATGAAACACAAAGAAGTTTGAAAGCAACAGTTACTCCTTAAACTGTCCTTAATCTTTTTCTCGTTCGTTTTGGGGGTATCGTAATTACTTGCTAACTGATTCAGGTCGTCAGCTTCAGTATCTGGATCTATATCAAACATACACATGACTTCAAAAGACTTGTTGCCCTTGGTGATTTCATGATCGACCTTGTCATTGTTGTCGCTGGGATCACAATCGCTGTCAGTTCTGGATTTCCTAATCCCTAAATCCGTACGTTTTTATGTGCTGTTTTATTTTGTAAGCTGAAAGCTGAATTTTTCTTTTGCAAAGTTTACAAAAACAGTGCCGATTTGACGCCATTTTAAAATAGAATCAAAGCTGGTTCACTGTGCTATATATTTTACTTATCAAATAATGTAATATCTCGCACGTGACTCACAATGAGCAAGTGGCGGTTATTTCGTATCTTGCGTTAGTCATGCCTTGTTCCATCTCGTCACTGAAGTACTTTAAAGTTGTTGCAATCGATTTTTTATCACAATGAACTATCTTGCAAATATATTTAAAGGTGTACTGTTCGTTAATACAGAGTGAGGGGGTAAGTCTGTCTGAGCTTCACGCTTCAATTTGCTGTGTCTTCGTGAAGGAATTTGACCACGAAGTGTTTGTTTGACGAGTACGATTATCGGTCATCAGGCTAACAACATCTGCAGGAATGCAGAAAGAAAATTACTTAATGAACGGATTCGCCAGGTTAAATTTACGATCGACTGTCCTAGACATGAAACTAAAGACCGCACCAGAGAGCTCTCGGAAAAACTGATGTGTTTGAAAAGTTGAAGAATTTTGTGAACCGTGCCCAATTATACCAACACGAAGTGACGAAGGAAAGACGGAAAAAAAATTTATGAGATTGAAACAAGAGTCGGGCAGTTCAACTTCACTCGATTGGCGAACTTCGAACACTCAGATTATTACAATGGATGACAAAAACAAATGGGCAAAAAATCTCTCAGACCGAGAACTGTTGGAAAACGAGGTCTCCCTCCTGGCAAAAGGGTTAAATTTTGCGGTAACACTAGCCAGATTACCAATAGTGGAAATAGTAAACTCCTCAGAAAGGGCAATTTATAAACCAAATTTAAGTCAAGGGTACGCCGATAAAACTACGGAGTAAACTATGCGACATTCTAACCAGCAGTAAAACACCTGTGCATAACATCACTAAAGAAGAAGAGAAAGCTTTGTCCTACTTTATGAAAGATGACAATCTTGCCATTGTCCCGCCAGACAAAGGGAATGATGAGAAATGCAAAGAGCCTCTCACAGATATTTCTAGGTACAAACACAATGGCCGAAACCCCACAAGTGGTTACAGAAAAAAAGTGGTGGTTCATGTAATTAAGAACTTGTTTGAAAACAACTTTATCAACGTGATTCTGAAAAAAAAATTGGATCCACCCTCAGAGCCGACAATTCTGGCGTTTTATGGTTTGCCGAAAATCCACAAAGTATAGATCAACTTGTTGAAATCACAGAACTCTGTTTAATCACCACGTATTTTTCGTACAATGGATTTTTTTACAAAATAATCTCCGGTTGCACAATGGGATCACCACTTTCACTTATTGTTGCTAACCTCGATATGGAAGCTTTTGAGACAACTGTCTTAGAGGAATATATGGAGGTATCAAGCCAAAGTTGTGGTTGCGTTTTGTAAATTTGATTTTAGGTTTTTGATTTTGAGCAAGAGAGCCAAGAAGATTTTTCAGGTTCATTAATAACAAGGACCCAAACATTAAATTCACTCAGAAGGCCTCTATCGACAACAAGATCGCGTTCCTGGACTGTTTGGTTTCTATCCGAGAGGATGGGTCTCTGAAAATTGAGGTTTACTGCAATCCAACTCACACAGACCATTACCTCGGGTTCGATTCCAATCATCCTCTAGTTCACAAGCTAGGGGTGATACGCACCTTGTTTCACCGTGGTGATACCATCATTAGTGACCCCAAAAAGAAAGAGAAGAATCACATCAAACAGTCTTTCAGAAAATGTGAGTACCCTGGTTTGGCCTTTCGAAAGCCTCTAGAAAATGACCAAAACTGGAACCGGAAGCAGGGACATCGGAATGTAGAAGGACTGATGGAGTTTCGGTCATGATCCAGCATTTGGCTGGGATCTCGGAGAGAAAAAAAAACTCTCTCAAAACCCACAAATTTTCAAAATATTGTCTTTGGAGCCTTGTGAAAAATTTGGCTTTGATGACGTAGTTAGTAGTTCGACAGTTCCTTTCTTTTTACTTGCTTGTAAATGTAAGTTTGCGAAATCTCTGAAAAATCACAGAATTGTGTTTAAATCCCAGATTTTTGTCTTGGGTAAGCCTTTTAATACAATTGTTTTGCAGTTATTTGTCGAAAACTTACTGAAACTTCTTCTGCACAAAATCGATGAATGCAAAGAAATCCGGTCCATTTATTTGTCAAGGTTTCGCCTGAATGAAAATAGTGCAGAGAAATACCCATTGTTCCTGTTTTATTGGAACAGTTTACTTTGATGGTTGTACTAGCGGACCAAAAATTTTGCTCGCAATTCCCCGTTTTATTATCAGCCTCGACTGCATGTCTCAGCAGGAACCACTAACTACGTCATTTCCATTGTATTCCGAGCTTTTGGCCCTGCGCAAAATGGCGACATTTAAACTCAAAAAATGCAAAGTTTAAGGATAAACAGTGTGTGTATTAGAAATCTTCTACTGACCAAAACTGGATATTTATGATCAAAAGGCCATAGAAAATGATATGGAACAATTTCATTTTTCATTTCGTAGGCACTTTAATTAGTGCATGGAATTTTAACACTTTCCATTTATTTGAAAATTTTAAATGAAAACTGTAGGGGTCACTCTAAGGCCCGCAGCGATTTTAACAATTTAGTAATCAAAATGTAAATTCTACACTGTAAAAAAGAGTATACTTACTGACGTTTTGGACGCTAATCCTTCGTCGGAGTAAAGCGCCCGAAACGTCAGTATCTATTCTATTTTTACGGTGTAGAATTTACCATTTTATTATTAAATTGTTTCTTTAGAAACACCGACGCAGCTCAAACTAGTTTACAGCTAGTTATTTTTTTATTAGCTATTTTAATATTCTTTTGTCTCCCTTCAAATTGGTGTACAGGCAGAGTGTGAACAAATAATCCCTAATTTGGAGGGTGTGATCCCAGATGAGGCAGGAGAAACTTAACCTATTGATTGTATTTCATATTTTAAAATAAACAACTGAATATACAGGCCGAACACTCCAACTTTAAAATAGGTTTGACCCTTCCCACAGGTGTTTATTGTATGTTTTGCTATGGTTGTGGTACTACATTGGTAATTGTACATTACATAATGTTCAACTTGAAATTGCCACTGGCCTTGAATTCAAAATGTTGGCTATTTGCTGCACAGTCACATGTTTTAAAATCCATCTAGTTCCATCATTTCACAGTATTTGATAGAGCAATGTTTTTTGAGGAAGTTGTTAATCCCATTTGTGGAACAGTTGCCAAAACAGAAATAAATTTTCATATTGTTTTTATCCATCATTTCTTTGGTAGAAATCTCAGGGTCATACAGGTTAAACCCTGAGCTTTGGATATCCATTTGTGCACAGCTCATCAGCAGACTTAAGCAAATTAGAAACATCCATTGCTATACGAGCTTTTTTCAACTAGCAAGATTTTATTTCTTCATTTAAAAGTTTACGTTTTTCTGCCTTGCCAGAATTAGCAGACCTACTTTGATCATCTACGTAGTCCATATATTTCGAGTGGGCAGCAGAAAGGTAGAGTAGGCATTTTGATGACACATAGCCACCAATGTCTTCAGGTGATCAGCAATCTGATAATGGGCAATGAGAGTATGTATTTTCATATTTGTAGCAAGGACTTCTTTATTGCAAGAGAACCCACGCTCTACACTTGCTTGTCCGTGTGACAGCACCAAAAGTTTTTTAACAATATATTTCAAGGCTTTAAAGTTTCTTTCAAATCTGGAAAGTGAAGTGAATCAAGTGAATCACTTCTTAATGGACTGTAGTTTGCAAACAGGTCTCGCCCAGAGCTAACCTGGAATGCAAGGAATGGTACCAAGGGCCGGTCATTTTGCAACAAGTCCAAAAATGGCCGTATCTGAGCAACAACAGCCTGGAAAAAGGCAAACTTTGCAAGAATCAGCCTGTCATTTACAACATTTCTAACAGCTTTATAGGACTTTGTTTTTGGTTCAGAGTGTGACTGGATTAGAGATTTCACATACAGTTTAAACTTTGGCCACATAATAATTGCACGGGCAACACAATCAGCATTTTCAACCCATCTATGGGAGCAAAACTTTAATGGAAAAGTTTTTGATGACGTTAGGAAGGAATAATCTTCTTTCCGTGCAGGACTGTCTTTTAAAGTCCCTTAAGTATATCACCCACACCGAGATTACTAGAATTATTTTTCAATGCATTATGGACAGATTTTAGGCCACAGCTGCCAATGTCACCTAACTCTTTCCCTGTTTGTGCTTTCAGCTGAGACTGTAGAAGGCGATGGAGTTTCCAGTTAATTGTAGGTCCATCCATTAAGATTTGCTCAATTTTTTCCCCCCAATTTCTGAAACGGATTTGAAAAGGGCTGCTTTTATGTCCTCGGCACGACCATGGCCCAGGAACTTAAACTTTTGATCTCTCGATGTAACACGTTTCTTTCGTGAGTCCCACTAACGAATATGAATAGTTGTATTTTCTGAGTTATGTGATTCATCAAACATGACTACAACATTTTCAGTATCCTCCAATTTCTCCAGTAAAAGATTTGACAAGTAGGGTATTAGTCCAAAGGGACAAAAATAAGCTACTTTATTCTCTCCTCAGGAAAAATTCTGCGCAATTTCGCTGTCCTTAAACATCTTCTTAACACTTTTCCAGCAATACCGCCCTAAAAGATTCCTGGAATACTCACTAAGTTAACAATTTCAATTCAAAAGAAAGATGTTTCGACCTTGGTTTTAAAGCAAACTGTAGTAGTTTATTTAAGCTTGGAAGGCCAGTGATGCAAGAATAAACTGTCATTTTTGCACAAAATCATTAGTTGAAATGCGAAAATTAAAAAAAATACCGTTTTGCGTCGTTTTTTTGACCAGGAAAATTAACGATGTTTTTGATGACATTTTAATTTCCAGCAAACAAAATAGCTTTTACAACAAAATTCAGACCTAGTACTGAGATAGAGTAAAGATTTTACCTTTTTTCAGTTTACGGATAGAGCTACGGCAGTTTCCTTGTGCCAATCTTGCCACAACAAGTTTTCCACCTTTTGCACGACCCAAATGCATTCTGGGATACCTCGAAAATTTTGGCGAGGAGAGACACAGTTCCTGCATTAAGCATTTTTGTTCTGTTCTGCCAAAATTTTATGCTTGTAGTGTTCTTCAGTCGTCAAAACTTCCAAAAAATGCTTTGGCAGCTCAGTGAAT
>JAOBRB020188652.1:0-12392 GCA_027575285.2 Zoanthus pulchellus
CTGGAGTATAAGGTTTCCAGCAGGATGTAGAGTGTGTGAAATAACCTTATTAACTGGAGTATAAGGTTTCCAGCAAGATGTAGGGTGCCTAATCTAACCTTATTAACTGGAGTATAAGGTTTCCGGCAGGCGCGTACGTAGAAAGGAAGTGCATCGGGTGGACGTGCAACCCCCCAGCTGATAAAAAGGTCCGCTCAGTCAGATCAGTTACAGCAAGATAAGAACAATCAAAAAGGGATGAAATAAATGAAAGAAAGTGAACGGGACTACAAATTATAAAGTAGATATTTCTCGTCTTTCTCATGTTTTTCTACCATATTATTGTTTTTAACAAATATATAAATAAATTTCGAAGTCATCACGTGCATTCAGAAGATGTTTTTGCCATTTTTAAGTGTCAAGTTTCATAAGCGCTTGCATTTCACATTGGTTCACTGTTGTCAAATGAAACACTTGATAGCACGAGTCAACTCGTTACAATCTGTTCAATGGTAATGCGTATAATATCATGAGTGACAAATTACTCCTTAATTTTGGCGCGAAATTTCATCATTAATTTATAATTTCACATGTGAAATTACAAAATTGCCATGGCAACCGTTTCTACTACAGGTTTGAAGATGTTACTTTGTCATCATTGTTTTCCAGCTATATTCGAGTGAGTTAACGTTCTTTTGCTCAAAACATTTTCAAACACTGACATTAACTGGCATTTTGTAGAGCAGATCTTTGATCGCATTTGACCCGGGCGGCGTTTTCAAGTTCATTCATGAATCAGTTTTGGCCAATCATGAACAAAGAAGGCAGACAGTTGATTTAACTTTGAAACATTTTGTGAAAAACAAAAATGAAAATCAAGAACAGTTCAAGTTGTCTGTAAATTCAGAAAACAAAAACTTCCCGTACGGTGCGCTGAGTTAACCTTTTTTTAAGCTTGGAATCCTTGGACTTTTTCAATACAATAAACAAGTTAAAGTAAACCGCGTCTTGTGCACGTACTTTGTCACCCACAATATTAATAGGTAATCAAATGGTATATACTCGTGAAATTTGGGAATAGTTTCACTGGCATTTGGTCCAAATTCTAAGAATTTTTAGAATTTGGACAAAGCGCGCGTGAAATTATTTCCTTATTTCACTCGTCATCATTTGATTACACATACTAATCACAGTACATAAAAAAATTACTTTATTCTGATTGGTTAACAGCAATGCAATTACTTAGTAATTCTGTGCAAGATTTCGTAATTCTGCGCAGAAATTTGTAATTTCGTGCAATTACAACTTCAATAATTTCAATCTGATTGGGTAGTAAACAATACAAAGCTGCCGGATAAGCCAATCAAAAAGCAGAAGTTTAGAAGACAACGATGGAGAGATTTTCACAGAAAAATCTTGAAAACAAACAAAATGGCGATTTAAATGAAACAACCAATATCAAAAAAAGCTCAAAGAATGCTGTGAAATGCATTGTTTAAAAAATGAAGACTGGCGTAAAAATGTTTGAAACTGTCAAATTCAGTGAAACTTCGTCTCTTCCAACACGTTCCCTGCCATGCAACGAGTTTTACAAAATATATTTTTTGAATGAGCTCCTTCGACAACACTCGAACCTTGTTTGGATTTTCGTGGATACAGAAATATTTCCACCAATTGAAAGACAAAGAAAAATTTACCACGAAGCTCGAGCGTTTTACAGAGAAAATTTCGTAATTTGAAGCAGTCGCATGACTTTTGTAAGCTAATTGAAAGTAAATGGTCACGCTTAAAGTGTCACGTCACCGTCACGTTTTGATTTTTCTTCAGCGCTTTTTTATACTTTTTTTGTGTGTATGAGTAACAAATAATCGAACCTTTTACTCGTTCATTATGTAATTAACTTGCATTTTTGTGTTTTAAAAAGCACAAATTACGTTCGCCCTAACGGGCTCACGCAATTTTGATTATTTTTAAAACACACTTGTGCAATTTTATTCCATATTGAACTGGTCAAGGTTTGATTACATATACTAATTGAATGATATGAGTTCAGTAACTGTGAAAGGTTTTTGGGAATTGTTCATACATGTACGGCAATAAAAAGTGATTGAACATCGGATGAAATGAAATTCAAGAACCATTTCTTAAATATCTTATTAGGATCTTTTTACATGTTTTTTTACTTAATATATTTGTTGTGTAACTTTTGTTCTATTCATGTTGCTCATTTTCTTTTTCTTTTTCTTGATTTCTCGTTTTCTGTATCATTGTTATCCATTGTGTTTTGCTATGTTTTCTTGCATTTCCCAGTGCCGCTGCTCTGTTTTCGCTACCCGTACAAAATATTTTCAAACAAGCAATTTGGCTTTTTCTTAGGTTAAGCAATTGTTGGCACTCAAATGCGATGTAAACCAGAGGCAAATTGGACTTTTCAAGGAAGCACAGTTAGCACTTGTAAAAATAAAAGAAAGAGAATGCTTTTCGCTGACAAAGGTGCAACAAGATAAACAGAACAGGATTTCAAAGGTGGGAATATTAATCGTTTTAACTTTTTAGAATTTTATTTGGCTTGATATTTGACTTTTTATTTTCTGTGTGTTATCAAACTTAATGCATTAAAAACGTATTCATGTCATATTCATATTTATATTTTGTCATAATATTTTTTTCACGAAAATTTATTGTTTTATGGTTTTACTGGTTTTACCTGCTACACTGAGTAACAACCTACCCTAGGCTATTGACCCCTGACAAGAGTACAGCTCTTCAACTGTTCATGGCACTGGAGAGTAGGTTTTGGATATTTCGCGCTATTAGTGGGTCTCGTAAGGTTCAAGTTTAGCGCACATGGTGGTCCGTTATTTAAAAGAATCTCATTAGAATCTAGTTTGAATCTCATTAATGAACCTCCATGTCATGTTTCCCTTTAGAGTATTTTCTGGCATCTTTGCTCTTCTGGTAACAGATCGTTCAGGTCTATAAATGAGTAAATATCCCTAGATGTTATACCCGTTAGGAGCTTATACATGAGTGGGAAGAATGTTATTGGTCTATCATCGTCATTATTGTTAGGAGTAGTGTTATGTGTAAGTATGAACAAGGTTTATCCCTGGGAATAAAAATCTAGTATATGTATATGGAGCTCAGCTACTTTTCTATTGAAACTGCTTGCATTGTTAAGCAAAGTCTTGATCATTCTTCAGCAGATTATTAGGCAATCTAAAGCATATTAGTAGACATTATTCGGAATATTTCTTCAGCAAAATATCGAACAAGATTAGGTATACTACTTAAGAATTCCAGGTAGTAAACGAGTATACTCTTATACACAAGTGAGCAGACTATAAATCAGAAAAAATCATATTCGAATAGCTTCACAAGACAGATCTAGTGATCTTAATAACAGTAATATCAGAAAGTTGGACCCTGTTGAATTTTAATACCAAGCTTAATTTTATACTTTTGATTCAAACATAGATGAAATTAAAAGAATATAATTCCAGCAGCTACAAACTTGGGATTGCTGCGTAGAATAAGTTTCAATGTAGATATCGCATATTTTGTGATTGAAAGAATAATATGTCTATAATGAGATCTATCTACCCCAGTTAATTTCATCATCCATGGTAAAACTTGTTCAGGTGTCATTTGTTTGTTTCGAGCCTCCGGAAAAGCGACCACATATGTTATTGTTTGACATTGAAAAGATTTCGAATATAGTTATAGGTGCGATATTAATCAAATTCTTGGTAGGTATAGAAAAGACAGCAAGCTATGATAGAATCTCAAACCTCACCTCGATAGATTTTACTTTCAGATGCAAAAGTATTTGTCATCCACTATATCCATCATCATTGGTGATATATCTACTTCATGAGATTCAAATACGGTACGAACACCTTTGGGTTTAGGTTTTTATCTGTTACATCTACTACGGTTGCCCAAGGCGCCATAGCATTCTTGTTGGAAATCTAAAGCTTCCAATTTTACACCACACATAGAGCAAACATACAACCCAAAATCATCTTTATGAACATTTTTATATTTGCAGTCAACCCATTTATGATTATCTGTATGTCTACAAGATTTTTGTTCTTCAGCATCAGCTTTGTTGAAAAATAATTGCTGAAAAGCTCACCTCTTGCTGTTGTCACTCGGCAGCTGAAGTATTCCCAGAAGCTACAAAGACAGGCATGTGGCATGCAACTTCAAAGGAAAGCCTATAGTAAGACGGCAGACATTACTCGGCATTGATTTTATGAGAACATTGTGGCTTTTTGTTTACATCATCGAAACCTTTCACCTATGCTTTAAGTCCCTATTATTATTATTATTATTATTATTATTATTATTATTATTATTATTATTATTGTTATTGTTATTATTATTAATAATATCATATAATATTATTATTGTTATTGCTTAAACTGATTCTTTACAAGCTAAAGGGCAAATGGACCGTTTATTTATGTATTCCCTACTGTTAAACGGGTTAGCTGGCTAGCTCTAAGCAAAGAAAAGGTTGGCTAATTTGCCTAGAGACAAATAAATATATTCATGAAGTATTCTCTTGTATACGTGTTTATTACCATGAACCGAATACCAACATCAAAACTAAACAAAAAGTTATTCCAGTGATGCTAACTGATGTGTAATTTCGACAAAGGTAAGAACGTGGATAAGTTCTGAAAACCTAAAAGTTGAAAGAGATCTTGGGCATTTGAAGCTTGACAAAGAACATTTGGAAAAAGATGAAGCCAAGCTTGATAAAGAGATTTCTGAAAGGATTTGTCACTTTGTTGCTAGAAGAGATGATTTGATACAGCAAAGGCAGAAGATACAGGTTAAATATACGTTTTAATATTATTTGATTTGGTATGCTGGTATATTTTTCTATTTCTGTTCTGGATTATCATAAACGCTCTGATAAACTCCCCTTTCTTTCTAATACGTTTCCCCCCTCTAGAGCCTTAAATTTGTAATAAACCCCCGTTTCTAATAAGCCCCCCGCCCTCTTCCCCTAGAAAAATGAAAAGGCCAAAACAAACAGTAAAGTGCATTTGTGGCGTTAAAATTATATTTTATTCCCGTTCTTAAGAATTGTAACGTTGATCTTCATGTGTGAAAAGGTCTAAGTTTTCTTGTCTAGTTCTGTTTTAAGTACTTCAATGACTACGTTTAACTTGTTTTAAACAATAGTGACTTCTTTTTATCACGAAGTTTTAAATAAGGCCCCACTTTCCAATTACCTCCCCCTCCTCCTTCCTCAACTCTTTCAAAGAGGAGTAGGCGGGTCTTAGCCCAAAATCCAAATCCGCCTGTTAAAATTAAGGAAGGAATCAATCTCTTCAAACTGCTAACCAGAATCTTCATTTTGAAATTGATCAATACTTTCAATCATTCGTTCTACTATAACATCATATACCTTTTAGAATACAGTTGATTATGTTACTGTTTGCACTTTATTTCGAAAAGAATCATATTTTTCATCAATATCACCAGTAGCCCCATTTGTTTTGAAAACCTACACTCATAAATGAATTGTATCGTAATAGGCTTCTTTTTACCTTTGATGAATTTCTCTATCTTTGTTTTAATATTATCTTGGAAGGTTTTATAATCAACACCTTCTAGTCCATTGATTATGTAAGATTTAACAAATCCCTTCAGAGCAGTTTGTTTTTCTGTCGGGATGAATCTTCTTTCTATCTTTTTGAAAATACCTGCTATTTTCTTTTTCAGCTGATTTCATTTATCCTTAGCTGTTTTCTTACTGATAGGCTGTGAAATCTTAGATTCTACCCAATCAGTGAAATCTTCCATTTTTTGTGACTTTATCAAAAGCTTTATGAACTAACCGCTTTAAAGACATAAAGTTACTTTTTTTATCAACTAGGTTAGTTTCCATGATAGGTAATGTAAACTCAGGTATCGTTGGAATGTTAGTTACATTACCAATCCTGTGGACGAGTTCGTCCTTTTGCATTTTCTTGTAACCTTCAATACCATATGGTTTCGCTATCGTTTTTAACTCTACAACTCGTAAGTTATCAGCAACGATATCCCTGTGTTCTAGTGAATCAATGAGTTGAGCCTTCCTAAGAAAGAAATAAGAGAAAAATAACATATATAGCCCTCGGCGGAAATCGAACCACGCTGGACAATGTTATATAGATGGTAACTGTAGGGGTTCCCAGGGCGATATTTTTATCTATTGGCAAGTTGAACACCGTAATTTTTGGTACACATATATTGTATTATATGTAGATAAATGAAATAGGAATGCGTTCGGTGTGTAGATATATAGAAAAAAATAAGGGAAAAATAACATATAGCCCTCGACGGGAATCGAACCCCACATCTTCGGTTTACTAGTCCGACGTGTTAACCAAACGCAGCCGGACAATGTAATGTAGATGGTAACTGTAGGTGTTCCCAGGGCGATATTTTTCTCTATTGGTAAGTTGAACACCGTAATTTTTGGTACGCATATATGGTATTATATGTAGATAAATGAAATAGCCTTCCTAAGTTTAGCCCAGACTTGGTAATAGCTATTAAAGTAACGACATTTTGTTTTTCCAACGTCGTAAAAACTATCAGTATATTTGTATTTGAAGATAGATTGAGTTTTCTCTAAAGCCTTTTCTGTCACGGATATTTTTCTTGAATTTCGTTTTTTTTTCTGAGATTTGAATTTCTTACGAGTTTGTAATTTTCTTCTGAGTTTGGGATTTTTATTTTTATTCAAATTCATTTCAAATATTTTATGCAAGTGAGACAAAATTAATGATGAACTATTAATAAGAAACTGGCAAATTTAAGTGATGGAAAACTCTAAATGAATTTATGTTAACTTTAAAAGGTAGAGTGGGATTTGGGGCTAAAACCTTCATGCCTACACTTCTCCCCGGAAGCGTATTAGAACGTTTACGGTACTTAGTTTGTTGTCGTCTAATGGAATGTGGGTAGATTTGCTTTGGTCTGCATACAAGGCTAGTTTTGTTTTCATCAGGTTCAATTCATTCCTGTTTGTTTTGTTTTATTCTGATCTTTCTTTAATGTGGTCTCATTGGACAGTCGTATTGTAATAAAAGCGTAATGCTTGTTGGATGTGACTATTTTTTATGGTAGATTTAGGGGTGAAACCTTGTACTAACGCGGCCCTAGTGCCTTATATCGTGGCTTAGCATGGTCTATGGAACAATTTAGCGCATCCGCTACTTTTTAGCGTACAAATTAAAAGTTTGTACATTTAGTTTTTGAAATTAATTTTCATAATATAAAATTCTTAAAATTCCAAGTACAAAAAAATCGTTTTATAAAAGTTCACTCTAAAATTATTTTCTTTAAGATTTTAAAATTTTTTATTGAACAAAATGTTGCTTTGTCCAAAAAGTATTGATTTAAGAGAGTTGTTATCAGGAATGTATAACTGATTGTAAACCTTATAAAGCTGAATTGGAAGTTTATAAATGTCTCGCTAAACTACATGGTATGGATTGCTATGAAGGTTGTACTAAAATAATAGAGGTGCTCTTACCTGTTATTCATGAGATGTCTGAGTTTAAAACCCATATTCCGAATCTTAGAAAAAAAGTTTTTAAAACTTGACGTTTCATGAGTATATTCTTTTATTAGTAAATTTTTTTTAAAATTTTTAATTAGCATAGTTGTTTCTAGTGTATTTAAGAACAATAGCGTATTTTAACAATAGTGTATTTAAAAACAATAGCATATTTTAACTTGGTATATTACTTGCTTATTTCACATACAGTTTTAAGTTGATAATGGTAAAAAGGAATAGCAAAACAAAAAATAAATAAAATGTTATTCGAGCATTATCATACTAGATTTATGATGGAAGGATTATGTTTTAATTGAAAACATGATTAAACCAATTCAAATCTATTTATCACCTAATTCAAGTGATAAATAATATATACATAGGTCTTTTTTCAAATCTTAATTTTCATAAAAAAATTTTTGAAATTACAAACTCATGAAAAAATCATCTTAAAATTTTAACTTATTAAAGCATGGATTCTAAAAAATACAAAATTATCAGAGATCTTGATCTTGAACTTTTAAAATCTATGTTGGATGAACTACTAGAAGATAAAAAATTACCTGGTTAGTTGAAAAAAGCAATGAATAAGTGGATTAGAGACTACAAAGAAAATTACTTACTTCTAAAAAAAATAATATAGAGTAAATAAATAATGTTTTTGTTACTTGTTTCAAGTAACAAAAAATTATTCTCAAATACCAGAATTAATACCAAGGTTCAAGGAATTACCAACAAGTTTCCGTTTGTTGTTATATTCCACCGTACTTTCAGTGCCAATCACGATCCTACTAGGTATCAACCAAGTACCTGGAGATATAGCTAAATTTAATTTCACTTTTGCTTCCTGTACAGCAAGTTGAAATCTCTATACACTTTTACTAATATCTGTCATTTTAATGGCATCTTCAATCAAAACTAAAAATTATCTTCTTCAAACTTCTTGTGCCTTCCCACTATACTACTTCTAACATTCACTTGTTCATCTAAATTACAATACAAAAACGCTTCGATCGATTCATTAATTCTCGCTTGTCCAGCTTTTGTTAAACCATATGAAACATTTTCTACAAAATGCTCATATTATTTTTCTTTTCCTTGATTGGTAATGTAGCAAATCAGATTACCATTACTACTAATACCTCCTTCATCACTTGTTCCAGGAATAACCTGAAATGTAAGCATAATAGAATTGAATTTACTTGTAAGAATCGTTTTTTCAATGTTATAACATTCCCCTTTTCTTGGAAGCTGAGTATTGAACAAGTAGAATGAGTGCTACTTTAAGTCCTATCAAAATAGCAGTTGTTTTGGTGTAGAAAAAATACAAACATTTGTAAAATGATTTCCAAAACGGGTTGTTGTTTTTGCAGATATCCATAACTTCACCAGACTATGAAATAGTATTTAAATCACGAGAAATATTTACAATTTCAGTAACGATCTTACGAACATTTATATCAGAAACTTCAGCCTTCTTAGAAAATTCAGGTAATTAAATACCACCTCTTTTTATACTTTTTATTAAGATATAGATTAAAGAATATAATTCCAGCGGCTACAGACTTGTGGTTGCTGCGTTCAGTAAGTTTGGAGGTTGATGTCACATATTTTGTTATTGCGAGAATACGTCTATAATAAGATCGGTTAACAGCAGTTAATTTCATTATAAATGTTCAAAGTTTTCTAGGTATAATAGCTCTGCTTCGAGCTTCAGGAAAAGCAACTAAGTATCTTATCATAGCTGCAGCCATGTTTTTGTTGGACATTGAAAAGATCTCGAGTATAGTTATAGGTACAAAATTCTCCAAACTCTTGATAGGAAAAAATCTCGAACTTCTCCTCGATGAATTTTCTTACCTTCAGATTTCAAAATACAAAAGTATTTATCCTCTACAATATCCATCATCATGGATGATATATCTATCTGGTGAGCTTCAAATACAGGTCAAACTCCTTTTATTTGAGGTTTTTGTCTGTAGCATTCAATTCTGTTGTCGAAGGCGCCATACCATTCTTGTTGAAAATCTACAGCCTCCGATTCTATACGACACAATCCTGAATCATCTTTATAAATATTTTTATGCTTACAGTTTATGGTTGAATTGGTTTCAGACACGTCTGTAAAAATCTCACCATATATCACACAATATCCACGACCGTCAGCCCATTTATGAATATTTGTATGTTTACAAGGTATTTCTTCTTCTGCATCTGCCTTGTTTAAAAATGATTGTTGAAATGCTTCTACAATATTGTTTTCAAAATCGAAGATTTCTTCATCCCTCATTAGCTGTTTAAATGCTAGTTGTCAAGTGTAAGAAGTCGGCCCACATACAAGTAGTTTGCCGCTCGTAGAGTAATACAAGCACCAGCATACCACAAAAAAGAGTGAAGGGAAAGGGAGCACATAAGTTCATGAGCATATTAGAATATGCCGTTATGGCGGATGGCTACATCAAAACTAGCGCTATGGCGATAACGAGCGAACAGGTTAAGGATATAATCAAACAAAAGATTGCTCCTATCAATCTTAAACTAATAGATCTGACTCAGACGTATGAAGAATTGAGTAAATTGGTTAAATTTTTCTCAAACATGTATGACGACCTCCTAAAACAATCACGGACGACTAACCCTAAAGTTGATCGACACGGCACAAACATAAGATGAAGCAAGACGTCAATCTGATTGATAAACTAGCGTCTGACGTAATAGATGAAATTGATGACCCTGGTCAGTCAGAAAAGATTGCCTTGAAATATCTGGCTTAAACCATCAAAGAACTGCAAAGCTGAAGACAGAGTCAAGTCCTTGGGAGAAACTATAGGAATGCAATTTAGTAATGAAAATGTAAATTTTACACCGTAAAAAAGAGAGTACTTACTGACGTTTCGGACGTTAGTCCTTCGTCGGAGAAATAACGTCTGAAACGTCAGTAAGTATTCTCTTTTTTACGGTATTAAATGTACATTTTCATTACTAAATTGATTCTTTAGAAACACCGACACAACTCGCAACTAGTTATTTTTCTATGGGAATGCATCAACATGAAAGCGATTTCTCCATAGCTCATCCTCTACCACGTCTCAAGAAAGACTCCCCAAAGATCATTGTTAAATTCACTTATAGAAAGCGAAGAAATCAATTATATCTAATTACATCTCGGCCCAGTTGCTCAAAAGCCGATTAGAACTAACCCAGGGTTAAATGTTTAACCCATGGTCTTGTTTCAAATCTTACAAGGAAAATTTTTGATAATGATAATGCTTGAAAAACATTTTATTCATTTCCTCAAACGCAGTATTTTTTTTGTTGTTCTTTTTTCACGTAAAGTTTTAAAAACTTTCTTTCCATGATTCGGAATATGGGTTTAAAACTCAGACATCTCATGAATAACAGGTAAGAGCATTTCTATTATTTTAGTACAACCTTCATAGCAATCCATACCATGTAGTTTAGCGAGACATTTATAAACTTCCAATTCAGCTTTATAAAGTTTACAACCAGTTATATACATACCTGATAATGAGACTCTTTTAAATCAATACTTTTTGGACAAAGCGACATTTTGTTCAATAAAGATTTTTACAATATCTTTAAAGAAAATAATTTTTAACTTCCACTTTTATAAAATGATTTTTTTTTTGAGGTTGAAATTTTTAAAATTTCAAGAATTTAAATTCAATAAATTATGTAAATGAGGCAAGAATACTTGTACGCTAAAAAGTAGCAGATGCGCTAGAACGCTCCATAGACCATACTGGCTTCGAGTTACCTACTAGAACGCTCCATAGACCATACTGGCTTCGAGTTAGCTACTAGCGCATTTGTGCTATCTACACTTGAATCGTATCGTAAGCTTGATTGATGCACATTTTTTGCCGATCAAATTCATGTTCCTTTTACAAGAAGTTCCAAGATTTTTGCATCCCTAAATTTAATATGATTGTTACGATGTTTCTAGCTAACTAACACATATTAAATTTAAATATACTGCATTCTTTCACTAAGATTGCTAAACTAAACTCTAAAGTTACAGATTATATCTACGTTTTGTTTTATTTATTTTGATGTATCGAAAATCTAGGGTTCGACTTCATATACTTTGTTTCAATAATTAAATAAAAGGGACTATCTGTTCTCATTTTTATTGTTTCCTCCTGCATTTCCCATAGAAATGTATGGTTATGGCAAAGTTATTAAAACTGAATCTTGAAAGGCTGTACAAAAAGATAATTATTTTGCTTGGAAAGATGATGGAAAAGATATTTTTATATTTTCTTTCATTTAGGAAGAGATTTGCTGTCTTGAAAACCACTTGAAGTTGTTAAAAGATAGAGAGTATAACCACACGTTGGCAATTGATAAGGAAATAGAGAAAATAGATAGTGTGAGGGAAACATACCATCCGCAAAGAAGCTTGTTGGAACTACGAAGAACTGATATTGAACATGCGGAGAAATCTCTTGAAAGAGACCAGGTGGGACCTCTCCTCGTTTTCATACTTATTTCCTTCATTCGGCTCTTTTTTTACAACTTTTTTTTTTCCGAAAAATTTATTATTTCATATCATTGAAATATTTATCACGAGTCATTGCGAATAGAAATCAACAACGAAAGAAAACAGAGCGTTGTAAGTGGGGTTGTCTAGAAAAAAATAAGTAAATAAAAATTATGTGTCAGGATGGACGACATAAATATCAACCTAATTAATAGTGACTCACACAAAGATACAGAGAATTGTATTAATGCCTTAGCTAGTTACTTATAATAATAATAATAATAATAATAGAACTTTATTTAACGAGGGTGAAATACATTAATTACTGGTCACCCAGTAGTT
>JAOBRB020188984.1:0-12389 GCA_027575285.2 Zoanthus pulchellus
GTTACAACGAACAGACAAAAATTGATTGGCTACTCAATATGTAATGTCAGCGGCTGTTTATGACGTAGGTTACAATCTTAGAATAATTAAAACGAGGAAAAGAGCATGATTACTTTGCGGCTTTTGACTGGTGTTGAGGAAAGAAAACTTTGAAAGACCTAGGTTGCCTAAAAATATCAAAATGTCGAAGCAAACAGCCATGTTTACGCTCTGCTTATCGTAACTTACGTCATACCGCACCGCTGACAATCTCATTTGCGACAACGGTATCAAATCTTTTTTTGATAGTTCTCTTTGTTACTATAATTAGTTTCTCGATGTGATTTGACTAATTTGAAAAAAAAAAACTTTAGAGTTAGTCTACTACACAAATAAATTCAAACAAAAGAGAGGTTAGTTTTAGCATTCAGTTCTCTTTTGAAAACGTTCCCGTCCACAGGTAACTTAACAAATTGCGACGGTGCAACCCCCCCTCCCCCCTCCCAAGCACAAAGAGCGGTTTAACACTATACACTTAGTTTCTACCTGCCAACACCTTCTGCGTGGCAGAACTCGGACCTACTCGAGAATTCTCACAAACTTTGCCATGGTTTTCACCAGCCTATGAAGGCACAGTAGACATGTTCAATTTCAATGAAGTATAGAAATGACGTTTAGCTAGTCCTCGTAAGGAGATTTTGTAAAATGATCATGATATAAACACAAATAACAATGCGGTTGTAATTCTCTTTCTCAGAGTCCTGATTATGGACTGCGTCTGATGCTTCACTGATCAGCTCTCGAATTCTCCTAAACGTGCGCCTCGGTTTTCATAGCGCTATGAAGGCACAGAAAAAAAGTTTTATTTCTTTTATAAAATAATTATTTCCCGTTTTAACAAAGAGGAGAACGATATTCGAAACGTTTGAGTATACTTTAATTTCTTTTGTGAAACTACACATTCTCACATATTGGAGACAACCAACCACATTCTACGCGTCGTGTTCGTGATTCATAGCGCTATAAAGGCGCTGGACACACGATGGAACAAAATCATGCAACATTTCTCGTGATAGCGCAACATGCTTACCGATGGAACATTATAACAATCAAACTGGCGTCCAACAAGAGCTCCTTTCAAAAAAGAAAGATTGCTGCACACAGTGTTGCAAAAGTAGAGAGTAATTCTACTTCAGCTTTGTTGCGTGCAATGTTGCATGCAAAAATAATCAAATGGTGGACACACGTTGCAACAACCTTGCCACGCATAATGTTGCATGAAATGTTGCATTGTGTGTCAGCTTCTTAAAAAGATACACGCATACCATCTAAACTAATAAATTTACAGTAAGTATTTTTACAAAATGATTGATTAGTCCCACACAGACCTACTTTAATCAAGCTTTTTAACTTTACTATCGCTTTCACCTAGAGTGCTAGACGATTCAGCAAATTTTTCATTATTATTCGAATGTTTTTTAATACTTGTATCACTCGTTCCAGTTTGTGGATTTGAAGTAACTACAACTGGAGAATCCTTGCTCTTTTCATTTAAGATTGTACCTTTAGATAGTTCATTTGGTATTGGTGTGATATCCTGCACACCGCTGCTGACCTCTTGAGGCAGCAAGGGCAATAAAGGTTTAACTATGCGCTGAATATTCAATTTATGAGTCGTCTTGATAGAGAGCGAGCTGGTAGCTGTTGGTAAAATGCCAGCAAGTGAACTAGAAGGGAAGATTGCCTCTAGACAACGATCCAAATATGGGACAAGATCGACTGTTAACACGTGACAGAAGTTTGAGAATAAATGTCTCTCTTTCTCATTCAGAGCCGCTGCCTCAGTCCTGTTAAAAATGTAGAAGTAAGTTACTGTATCAATATGTAACATGGATATTCCAGCCATAAATATCGTAAATTTTAAGTTGGAATCGTATAAGAAATATAAGGTGCGTTCTTTTGGTTCTATTCCGGAATAGGAATTCATTTCGGAAAAATCTGGGTTCAGTTGTTCAAAAGCCCATTAGCACTAACCCAGGGTTAAATAGTTAACCCACGATCTTGTTTCAACACTAACATGGAAAGATTTTAGCTGTAGTTTTGAGATTAACGAGACTTCTCCTAAAAAATCCAATAGAACTCATAAATAAATAGCCGTTTACCTTTTATTAAAGAAGAAACTCCTATTTGATTTTTTGCATAACCCAGGCCTCAACTACACCAGTCTTTGACAAGTGGGCCCTGGGTTTTAATATACCAAACAAAAAGGTATTCTAAGTAATCCGTGTATTCTTAAAGGTGCGTTCGTCTGGGCCAATTTTGGATTAAGAATACTTTGATTTTTCGTAAAATTCGTTAGTTTAGGATCTATTCTAATTCCGGATTACTTGAAATAATCTTCTACAAAGGCTTCAAGTTAGTTACTAGCGAGTTAACTATTAAGGGTTTAATAACCTATATTCCTCCGAAGCGTCAATCTTTATTTTAAAATAATTTTCTAATTCTTTATTATTTAGAGAAAAATACAGTGTTTGAAATTCGTTTGAACAATTTTGTCGAATTATCAAATTTTTGTTTCGTTCGCTGGGATGGCATTTTAGCGATAACTACAACTAGTTTTATTTCTGTTAAGCATTTTAATTTTATTTCTGCTTTATCCTCAAATTAAGGCTAACCAACTTACGACTTAACTCCTTTAGTATCAGAAGTTCCAAAGTTTGGTAGAATTTATGCCATTTTTGAAGATTTCATATAAAACTACATCCGGGATACAAGTGACATATTTTCCATATTCTCACTAGTGAAGATATCGTTGACGTCATTCCTTTTGTTTTTACCGTCTTTTTCGTTTAGTTCATTCTATTTTTGAAACACTCATATCTATGTAATAAAAAGAAAATTACACGTTGGCTTGAACATAGATGAAGTTTATCTTCTCGTGGAAAAAAATGTTTTTACCACTCGAAGGTAAACATCATATGTTCGCGCCACCGTATAAATTAGCTACCTAGTCCAATCTATCAGAAATCAAGATTTTATACTTACCTATGAAAAGAGCTGGTTGTTTCAACAACTGAGCAGAGAGCTGACTGCAACTTATCACTGACAACCTGTGCCAGGTTTAGCGGTGCACAATGTCGCAGTTCATTAAAGGCAGATAAAACATCATTGGTAAAGCTGGCTAAAGGAGAATGTTCAAGAAGAGAAACGGGTGGCGATAGGTTTTGGTCGTCAGGCTGCAAAATACACAAAGCCTTTGTCAGTGAATAGAATCACATGCATGTACGTTACTGGTAACAAAAAAGATAAGGCGTTTTAAATAATTTAGTTGCAAACAAAGACCATATACATATTTATAAAATATAGCTGATATTACGCGCTCTCTGATTGGCCCTGCAGAGTTGTTTTGATTCTCTTGTTTTGACTCGTCATTGGCGGTAGGTTATTTTATAAAAAAAATAAAAACCTCGCTCTACTTGCTTTGCTCAATTATAGAACCACTTGTGAGTGAACTTAAAATTCACAAGTAGTTCTAAAACTGAACAAAGCGCACGGGTTCGTTTTTCATTTCTCTAGTATATGACAAATAAGACACGTTGTATCAGGCCTGGAAATTTCAGAAATTTGGGAAACCAGTTCTTGGTTCCGTACATCATATTGATGGGAGACTGTCGGAAACCTCTCTTTAGTTCTTTAAATTTTGATCATGAGAGTATGATCTGTTTTTTTTTAAAAAAAGGAGACTAATAAAAGTACATTTTAGTAAACAAACGCGTATTTTTTTTATATTGATATCTTAAATTAGTTGTTTGCTGTATTTAACTAGCTATCCGAAGTCCATACTATCTTCTTTGATTAAACTCAATGTGTTAACACATACCGCCAACGGAAACCATTTTTCGGTTTCGTCATCTTACCAGCACGTAATCGACACGTAAACGGAAACGATCGTTTACGTGAAATATCCTGGCCTCTTGTAGTTGATATAAAACAATAAACGTAGATTGAGTTATAGAAAATATAAACTAACAACCAACCAAAGTGGAAAAAAACATACTGAAATACTGAAGGATATAGAATTAAATTACGTTGTGACACTTCGGTTGCAAAATTGTGTACGTACTGAATGTGAAGATAATAGGTAAACTTGTTCTCTGACGTTCTTGTTCGCTTCACGTTAGAAAGACATCAGGTAAAACTGATCTTTCAAGCAATTCAAGAAACTGCGCATGCGCGGAGTTTTAAAAGAGAAAATGGCGGCAGACTTGAAAGTAAACAAGGAAGCTTTTAAATCTGCCGTCAGTTTTTCCCTGAAAAAGCTTAAATGTCCTAATCTGAAGTTAAAACCTATACGGCGAAAGGATTTGGGGCAGCTAATTAGAAACCAGGTTGAATCAGAGTTGAGTATCTCGCCCGTGTGAATCTAGCAGATAAACCCAGCCATCAACAGTTGGAGCGAAAGGAGATCGACAATACGTTGTTAATTAACATATGCAGTGACTTTCTTTGCAAAATAAACACTACATGAATATGAGGAACTAAATTATGAGCTTCATGCTTTTAACATGAGTTTGTCTTAACTGGCATGTGACACTTTAAAATCAAGTTAACACTGCTTCAATACCTTACCTTTCCTGATGTGGTTGAGATGACCGTTGCCTTCAGTGTCGAGGGAACAGGGTGGAGAGTGTAAGACTTCATAGTTTCTTGGAATCTTGTAGTTGCTGCATCTATGGCAACAGAAAAGCTTCTGAAGACAGCCCTTTGAAACAGAGGTGGTAAAAGGCCTCTAAAATCTGCGCCCACCCTGCTGAACGACAGACCAAAGTACATGCACTGCCCCAGTAGTGAATCAAGTCTGCTTCCAACTCCTCTATCTAGATCGCACTCAAGTGTCTTTAAAAACTGCGATACCTTTTGAAAACAAAAAGGCAACAGAAACTTGATGATTAAATTAGGAATCATATATAACCTAGTTATTTCTAATACAAAGTGAATGCTGTGAGTGCTCTGTTGTTATTGTCACAATACTGTTCTATTTTTGGAATTTAATGTATTTTTATCGTTACTTATAGCGGTTTTCATTAACCCGTTGTGATATCAAGTTATTTCCGGTTGTTTGAGTAAAACTTCCTCTCAAGCTTGTGGACCAGTACAGGCAGGGCTCGAAATAAAAGCTGATCTTTCGGCGGTCAAGATGACCGGCCAAAAACGTTTCTGACCGGTCATTACAATCTTTTGGACGGTCATTTTTTAAATTGTACGGTAAAGTACAATATGTTTTCGGGAGACATTATGCCTGGACGTTGAAATTTACATGCACTTTAGTAGCTTTTAGCAACAATAACAAGCCGTTTTTAGCAAATTTTCCCACGGCAGTCATAGTTTTGCCGGGTTTTTTTTTATGGTAGATTTAGGGGTAAAGTCCAATATTAACGTGGCCATATGTCCTATATTGTGGCTTCAAGTGAGCTACTAGCACATTTGTGCTATCTACACTTGATGTTTATCTTCATAGCCACATCCCACAAGCATTACGCTTTTTGTAAACATTTGTTCTTTCTGGGACACTGAGCCTGTTTGCTAGCTATGCCATGCTGATGAGGCCTAAAAAGGCCGAAAAAGCTGTCCATGGCTGCTAACAATTAGGCTCCTTATTTTTTATGGTATATTTAGGGGTAAAGCCCACTACCAACGTGGCCATAGTGCCCTATATTATGGCTTCAAGTTAGCTACTAGCACATTTGTGCTATCTACACTTGATGTTTATCTTCATAGCCACATCCCACAAGCATCACGCTTTTTGTACAACATTAACTACATACCTTCTGAATGATCCAGCAGTGGAACAAGTTGCTATATGCAGGAGTGTCCTCCTCCTCTAGTGATAGAATAGGATCATCATCCGAAAAGACAGCACGATACTGTGTAACAATGTCAAACAAATGAACTCTGCTTGCTTCTATTGTCTTCGTGATGTGATAATACGGATCATCACGAGCAATGGAGCCCAATATATTCTTCAACCAAGCATCTCGCGCTTGCAGGAATTTTATCCTGAGCTCAGGTTCAGAGAAGACGTCCAATCTTCTTAGATAACCAATCACACGTAGACACGCCGGTAACTGGATAGAAGTACGCAACTGTTGAAGTAGCTGTGAGAGCATAAGCTGTGTTGACGATTGAACCTCTGAAACAATATTCTGAATAACTTGAATGTTTGACAATTTCTTCTCAAGTCGTCTAACATATGAACTGAGTTCAAGGGCTTCTTCATAATAACCGTTACGCACACATGTGTCCATAAGCTGCAAAAAAGTTGAAACAATAATTAAGAATAATCCTTACATAGGGTCTTTCACATCAGTTCTGTCACTAAATTAAAAATCATAACATCCAAAGGGTAAAGTGTGACTTGCTAGTCACCCTTTCTCGCAGCTAGAGGCTGATTTGGAAAGGATGAAGCTGCCTTGTAGGTGCTTGTTCCCACAACACGGTCCATACATGACCTCAAAGGACCAACACTACAGCCAGATTTATACACAGGGAGTTAACTTAGACATCTGAAACAATGATGTGTTTATATTTTTTATCTACACTAATGGCACCTTTACAAAAACTGTTTGTTGCTGTGCAGTAGGTGCCTTTCTAGTGTATCAAAACAATTAATAATTACAAAAACATTTCCAATAAAGGCTTTTCAATTTTCAAGAATAAAACATCTCCTCCCCGTAACATCTGGAGGTTAACTAGCTGGCTATTTAAAAGGTGTGGTGAATTTGATCCTGAGATCTTCGATGACTAATTCATTCAGAACTTCAAGTTGGAGATTTGAAATCGTCTAGTCTTCCACACTCAAATCCCCAACTTAAAAACACTGTCTACCGAAAAAATACAACAGGTAACACGTCTGGTTGATCGTGCAGGAGGTTTGAGATCAATTTCGGGCCAGACCAACCCTCAGGGTCTTTGCTTTAACATCTGCAAATGGTTAGACTTTCACGTCTTCTCGGATAAGGACGTTAAACCGTAGGTCCAGTCTCACGACAATTTACCAAGGGACTTAAAAGAACCCACACATTTGTCAAAAAGAGCAGGGTTGTGATCCCGGTGTTGTGGTTTATCTTCATCACTAGTACTGAGGCCGATTATGGTTATTAATATATGTGAGCCACTGCTGTGAAATATTCAAGATCCTCAACTGCTGAAAACTGTATTTCAATGAAGCTTGCACGAAATATGTAATTGTCATTATCATTATTATTATGAATTAAGTTCCTGATATGATTCATAATTTCTACCTTTGATTTAAATACAAAGAAAATTTTTGAAGAAAAATAATTAATTAATCATAGAATTTAAGTCAATGGTTTCCTTTTTTTGAGCAATATGTTTTCCCAACAGAGATCCATAAAGGATATTTTATTTCCATTGAACGATGACAATAACTTCATTTAATGGTCAAAGGAGAATTTGAATCCTAGTTGTCCATATTCAAAACATAAACACTAAGCTGCACTACTCTCTTTTTTACTTAAGCTATGAAATCAGGTTTTTTAAGCTTCAGTTCCAAGACCACCATTTGTTTGATGAAAGCGATGTAGTACAAGTGGTATCAAAATTACAATTCAATTGGAATTTTCATTACTCTTTCACAGTTTAATTTTCTATAGCTTCATCTGTACATGTATCTATTTCTGCTATTTTTTGACACAGACTGTGATATGTGACAATGTATCAAGAACTTGGCTAGGTACAATGTAAACTAAAATTTTCTCATGTAGATATTTTAAATGCCGATGCTATTTAAGCCAATTCAATTGCAAATCTACTTAATTACATAAAAAACATCATAGTTTTTTAACTACCTTTCTAACATTAAGATAATGATGTAAATACCTGCGGAATCTCAAGAATTTCCAGAAGCTGAGTATGCCGAGCCAAGATGACAGAGTTCAACCTTCGACTATAAGAGAAATCATAAGCATGAACTGGATTAAGCATTCATCTTAAAATTGAATCTCATATCTTTTATATAAGAAGTTTGGGGAAAATTTGCTATTCAAGCTGCACAAAACAGTTTAACTATAATTAAAAAATCAGAAGAAAAAACAATGAAGTTCTTACTATTGTATATTGAGCTTCACACATCACTAACAATTATTGTGTGCCTACCTGCTGTTAATCTCCTGGGCTGCCTGGACAAAATTTGAACAACTTTGAGAGAAAGCTGGTAACTTTTCTAAAACAGATTCCACATGTTTCTCTACCGAGATAAACTACAAACCAGAAAATAACATTAATTAGTCAACTATATTACACTTTTTGACAGTATGAATAGAAAGAGTTAAAAAATGTTAAGGGGGCTCAACAGTCAGAAATAAGGTGCTTGAGACAGAAGGGGGTGGGTGTTTTAAAATTCTATTTTCACCATAAATATACAGAATAGGAGGCTGGGTATAGCATACATGGATGATGAGACATAACAGCCCATCACATGACCACCATAATCTAAATAGTTAACCCTTTGGCTTCTAAAAGGGATACGGTACTGAGTTAAAGAATTCAATCTTTCTTAAACAAGAAAACCATGATTTGACTTTGGTTTTAAAGCAAACTTTAGTAGTTTCTTTAAGTTTGGAAAGCCAGTGATGCAAGAATAAACTGTCATTTCTGCAGAAAGTCATTAGTTGAAGTGCAAAAATTTTAAAAAGTAACGTTTTGCTTCGTTTTTGGAACGAAAAAATCAACGATGTTTGGCCTTGGATTTTTTGATAAAATTTTCATTGCCAGCAAACAAAACAGCTTTAACAACAAAGTTCAGACCTAGTACTGAGATATAGTGAAGGTTTTTTGACTTTATTCAGTTTATGGATGGAGCTACAGCCATTTCTTTGTGCCAATCTTGTCCCAACGTGTTTCCCACAATTTGCACAACCCAAATGCATTTTGTGAGGCCAAAAAACTTTGACAAGGACAGACAGCATTTCCTGCAGTAATTATTTTAATACTAAGTAAAGAGCCTCCCTGGAGTTCTGCCAAAATTTTGGGCTTGTAGTGTGTAGTGTTCCTCACTCGTCAAAACTTCCAAGAAATGTACTGGCAACTCAGAGAATTTGCCTCTCTTCGAGCTTCAAAGTCAACATCTTTTGGTGCCTGTGGAAACCCACCGAGTGGAACTATGCTGTAAAAATTGCTAAAAGTGTGACACCTTACTGGTTTCTTTCAGCAATTAAGCTCAAATGCTACCTTCAAGCTTCATGATGCTATCCAGTAGTGAAGAGAGGCAATAAGGCTCGAAAACGAGCAAAAATCCACATTTAACAGAGGCTACAGCAGCGGCAAGACACTTCAACAAAACCATCACCTCATAAACTGAAACCACAATCCCTAGGGAGTACACAACGTGGGATGTTTCCATGGCAATGCCTAATATGGATTAGAGAAAGCTAGTTGATTATTTTCATACACAAAATCGTTCAAAATCGTGGTAGCATGGCCTGAGACCTATATTAAAACTAAAAATTTAATGGAGAGTGTTTCTCCCATGTGAAAATATTTGGATTTTCCCATCATGCAATGGAGCAGATTTGTCAAGTATGGAGGCTTCAACAAAGTTACTAGCAGAAATGGAGTTTTTGCAACCTGGACTTACAGTAAAAGGTATTTCACAACAAATTGCATTTTGAGAAAGTAGAAGAGTTGTTTCATAAGGTTTAGTTTGTTTATGAAAGATTAAAATGTGAAAAAAGTCTTGAGAGAGCTCAGTATTTCAGGTGTATTTTGAATTTTGGACCTGCTCGAATTTGTGCTGAATTAACATTTGTTGACTTTTTAACTCCATAAATCTTTTGAATAACCAACGTTTTGGTTCACTGTATATATTTTTCTTTACTATTTTCATATCTCATATTAAATACTTTGGAACTAATACATTTTGAGACTACAGGAAATTTTCTATTTAACAATACGGTCCCACGGTAACACTTGTCACAAACAGCACCTTTAAAATACCATCTTCTCTTGCACTTGGGAATTGTGCAAGGAATATCTTTTATGAATTGACCTAAAATCAGCAGATTCCATTCCACTGATTTTGCACAGCACTCAAATCACTATAAGCACTGGAGTGAAAAATTAAGTTTTTTCAAAAGTTTTAAGTTCGAATATTTTTCTTCTCAACAAGTATAAATTAATAGTAGTTTCATAATAAAATGTCATTGCATAGATCTTTATAAATATTATCTACAAAAAATGTACTTTCAGATTCTCTTCGCTTATTTACAGTAAAGAGCTAGATTTTTGCTAGCAGGAGATGCCCTTTTATAGACACATTATAGGATTTGGGTCTGTTGCCATAGTAACAAAAGAGCAACACAACAGTTTTGCAGTAGTGTTTTGCATTGGGTAGTTGAAATATGATAGCTGTTTCTGGCAAAATTTTAAAAAAAATAAAGTTTTGGAGAAAATTCAGTTTTTGACAGTGTAAAATCCCCATTAAACAAAGATAAAAATGATGACGATGAAGGTGGTGATGATGATAGTGATGATGATGGTAATGATGATAATGGAGATGTTGATGGTGATGGCGATTGAAATGATGATGACGATGGTGATGATGTAATGATGATAATGGAGATGTTGATGGTGATGGCGATTGAAATGACGATGACGATGGTGATGATGGTGATGATGGTAATGGAGGTGATGTAGATGGAGATGATGATGGTGATGATGATGGAGAAGGTGATGGTGATGATGATGATGTTAGAAGAAAAGAACTCTGAATGATTTATAAACTTTAAGTCTAATAAAAGGTTGTAAGGAAAAATATGATTTGATATAATTAAATCTTACTTCAACAACTACAGTAACCAGCCTATGGGCCTAGGTACAGTATCATAAACAATTTGAATACAAAATACAAGTGATTATAAAACAATATATTTTTAAAACATTGTTTTTACCACACTTACATCTTGGAATATTTCTTTTGAACATTCAGCTGTTTCAATAAAAGTCTTATAATTGTGAAATGCAAGGTCTTGAGTTTGCTCAAGAATTTGTGAACGTTCTTCAGCAAGGCGCTCCGGCTCTTCACCTGGTCAACAATTAGATGAAAAAAATAAACAAAACAGTGATAATGTTCACATTAATGATGATAATGATAACAATAATAATAATAACAATAATAATAATAATAATAATAATTTTGCCAAAGGCCTACTAATTGAGATTACCATCTTTACCACTCTAATTTAGATGAAGACATTGCACATGACAGACCAGCCCACATAAACAAACATATGTCTCTTACAACCTATGTTTTAATGGCTAAGTATCCTCGAAAGTCTAACCATTTGCAGATATCAAAAAAATGGCAGCTTCTTCTGCACAATTATTTTAAGATTGTTAGTCTGGCCAGAAATCAAATCGAGCTTCCCATACCTTATCAACTAGACTAATCAGGCAGTGGAGTCACTTTTGATATTGAAACTTAACTGTTCTTAATAGCACACTAAAATATTTGTTTTGCTATTCTATTGCCAACCATTTTCTTTGCCACCATTTTTATTAAAAAAAAAACAATGTAAACTGTGAGATGGCACAGGACACATATTGTTTTATAAATTTTCTTTAACACAAATTATTATCTTGGTTTGTCAACAGTCAGTCTTGAAGCCAAAAGCTTACTTATTCTTGAAATACACATAATTATTTTAAAAAGTTGTTAATTAACATTAAATTTAATATTACTAAAAAACGTTTTTCTACTCTGGAGGTCAGTAAATCAATATCCACCATTTATTTTCACCTTTTAATAAATTGTTCAATCTTGATTAGCACTTCAGCTGTACAGTACAACTTACTGCCTGTTAAGTGCTAGGTATTGTGCAGGCGGGTTGTGTTTTATTCCAGGCTGTACCAAAACTATGGGACATTCTCAATAAAGTAAATTTTTGCTTAAGAAAAATATACGTTCTCGTATGTTATTAATATACACGTATGTTATCAACGTACACGTATGTTATAAACGTACATGTATGTTTATTCGGAAGTTAGAGTAATTCATTCCGTACCACAGTACGTTACAATGGAAGTTAATACTGTACTATTAACAGTAAGGATATTATGAGAGTCATAGCTATGTACTAAAGATGCTTCAGATTTAAACATGTTAAGACAGAAGATCTACAAAGTACAATCTACTTCAAATCTAAAAAAATAAATTTATAAATCTATAATTTCAGAAGTTTATTACTTCCTTAAATTAACCCATCCAAAAACTCCAAAGCAAGGGTGTCTATCTTCACTACTAGGTTTGTTTTTCACAATTAACCCTCTGACTACTGGGAGGTTTTGCCATTTTGAACAATTTTTTGTATGAAAACGATTATTTGGCTTTCTCT
>JAOBRB020189074.1:0-12386 GCA_027575285.2 Zoanthus pulchellus
CAGGACCGGGATGCCTGGAGGACCCTTGTAGGCGGCCTATGCCCCAGGAGGGGTAGTAGGCATAAGTAAGTAAGTAAGTAAGTATCTATACACTAAAGTTGTAACTGATGCAGAAACTGCATTTTTTTTCTAATTTGAGCCTCAAAATTATTCTAAACTGACCTGTTGCAATAATGCATGTTAGTCTAGGGAGTGCATTTATACTATATATGCTATACTATATAAAATAATACTATAAATTTGTTTCCATTTATTAGTAAATTCACAAATAAATTTTCTTTCATTTTTTAATTTGCTTGAATAAAATATTTATATTCCTATTCAAGTGTTGAGCTTTCTGTTAAATACTGTATTATACCAATTACTGTCAGCATGGACAGAGGTAATAGCCTGGGTCGAGGGAGGTTTGACTTTTGTTGTTGTTTGAGTTCTATTATGAAATAATTAGAGTTATACTTTCTATCGGTTAAAGTCGAAAGTTTACATTTAACACTTTCTGCCACGTCATTTAATTCTTGGAGGATATTAGTTGTACGGTTCTTAGAAAAACAATTCTTAGTAATCACCTTAGTGGGCGTGACTTCATACAAGGTCATATTCCTTTATTACAAATAGCTATTTCTCAGAAGTGAAAAACTTTCGGTTTCAATGTTTAAAGTATTTCTTCACACATATTGATCCCAAACGATTATTTACAGATTGTAGTTTTTATGAGTGACTACTCCGTACAAATGGGTTCGTATAGACAGCCGGTTGTTTCTATACTTCAGCCAGATTTTGTCGCAAAACTGCACAATAAAGACTGCAAACTCAAATTCAATATAAAAAGTTTTGAGAATGAAGATGTATTCCACGTTCGAATCGTAGGAGATGCAGCCAGCAATGACCAAGTAACATTCAGATTATTTGAAAATTTACCCGATGACAAAGAGATAGCAGACAAAATAGCAGCCGAAATGATTTCCTCGTTGGACCAAAGCGATACCTTACAAGCGGCGTTTCTCGTCGGGCCAAAGGAAGAACAGGTTTTGGCCTATATTAAACTTAGTTCTTCCGAACCCCTTAGAAGAGCCACAGTTCTTTGCCAGCCGTCAAAATCTCTTCTTTACTCGAGAAGTAAAGGTATTTTGGAGTCTAAAGTTCTTGAGAATCGAAAGGTCGCTATTGTTGGATTGGGAAGCGGCGGTTCGCATGTTGCTATTGAGCTAGCTAAAGCAGGCGTTGGGAGTTTTCTATTGGTTGACTTTGACAGAATCGAGCTCAACAACATCATCCGCCATGTTTGTGGACTTAGTGACTTAGGCCGCTTGAAGACAGACGCAATTCGGGAGCGTATTTTAGACAAGAATCCGTTTGCCAACGTCGAATGTCACAACAACGATATCAACAATGTTCAGGAAGCCCGAGAAATGTTCAAGGGTTGCGACCTAATTGTCGCTGCCACAGACAACATTCGTAGCAGACTAAACATCAACGACTTGTCGCTTGAGCTCAACAAAACAACGATTTATGGGAAATGTTCTGCGCGTGCAGCTGGGGGCGAAGTCCTTCGCGTTCGACCTCACGACGGTCCTTGCTTTTGCTGTGTCTACACTCAAGCTATGGTTGAGGCAAGTACGGAAGAGATGACCAACTTCCGACAGGCGCGTGAAGCCAATCCAAGCTATGTGTCGGACGCAGAAGTTGAGGCCAAGATACAGGTTGGTCTCTCCTCAGACATCCTACCAATTTCCAATATGATTGTTAAGTTAGCATTGGTAGAGCTGACAAAAGGTGAAAACAGCGGACTCTCCGGCCTTGAGCAGGATTTTCATGCTCCGTACTACACATGGGCTAACAGACGCGAGCAGCAGTTCAAAGGTTTCCCGGCGGATGGTTTCCAGAAATTTAACCAGCCTAGCATCTTACGCTGGTACAGCTCAGAGATGGAGAGAAGGGCCGAATGCAAGACTTGTCAAGAAATAGCAGATGAAAATGCATCATTTTTCAGTGCAAAACAGTGATATCTAGCTAACTGAATTCTCCCTATATTAACTTGATTTTAAACAATGCAATTTTCGTTTTATTGGTTTATTAACAAAAACTTTTATTCAAGCTTTAGGTGAACTTTTTGCGTGATGTTACCTTTGCAAGTATATAGTTACTTTGAAAAAGTTCTTTAAATGATATTACTGTTCATATATAGTTTGTTAGGTAAACTGTCATTTCTTGTATATGTGCGTTGTTAAACTATAAACTAATGTAAAGCAAAATTATCCATCTATTATATATCCTAAAAAACTAATCCAGAATTTTTCAAAGTCGGGAAAATATGATTACCTTCCTTTATGTGAGACAACGGATGCATTTCACTTTTAAAATTAAGCTTTTCTTGAAGTACCAAACACAAAGATTGTTTTCATTATCATAGTTGCACGCAACAAACACAATGTATTCTGATATAGAATCTCTGTAATTGTAATAAAAATCTTGAATACGCCATATTCATCTACTGTACTTGTTTAGATAATTATAATTAAGTGCACTATACTTTTTAATTTTTTTCCGATAAAAATATCCAAGAATACTTTAAGAATTTTATCCAGATATATTTTGCAAATAACAAGAACATATGCATTATACTGCAGGAAAAAAAATTTATTAGTAATTGCAAGAGGTTTATGACAAATTCCCAAAATCGTAGACGTATGAAAACCTTTCCCAATCCTTGCCAATCTGACAAAATACCTTCTCAAACTAACAAATCTAATTTTTCAATAATATATTCTGTTTTCAACAAGAAATAATAATAAGCATTTAAAATATAAGAACAGAGAAGCTTAGTCAAGTTCCTTGAAAATAAACTAAAAAATGCGATTAATTGAGCGGCTACAAATACTCGAACTGCGTTGTACAATATACATAATAATGATATTATTTAACAATTAGAGACGAAGTCGACTGAGAAGATTATATTATCGTAGTATTCACAGAAACTTAGGTACTAGTAGCAGACGCCATTTCTCAACCCGCTATTAACTCAAACTAGCTTAATATGAACAACTTCAACCAGCACGGGTTAGAAAACGCAATGTTCGAAATATGCGAATTTAAAGTTGTTTTTAATTTCAATTCATGGAAATTAAACTCACTTAACGGGGCTTCCCCACTGATGATTTTTCACATAAAGCCTTAATTGTTTTAGTATGATTGCTGAGGTGATTATTCGAGAAAATAGAGCAACAATTTAAAAAATTTCCGACTCTGAAAGAGCAACAAACCTGGCCGCCACAAAGTGTTTTGAAATATGTAGTTTGGCATATATATGGCATATATAAAATAATTTTCGTACGGAGGCCGGTCAACTGGTTTTAGTTTAGACTAGACATATCTCCTTTTTGGATGGTCGACATTGTGAAAAAAAAAATACATAAGGTAAAATGTACATGTCAAGGAGAAAGATATTATTTTCATGAACTCAACAATAATTTACTCAAGAAATGAATTCTGCCAGAGCGCCGGGTTAAGTGACCGATTATGGACCTTTTGTCCGGTCAAGTCACTATTTTGATTGAACATTGTCCGTTGACCGGCCGTTATTTAAGGCATAACAACAAAATCAGATAAATATCTATGTCGAAAATATGAACTGATTAAGCCTGCACAAAACGTTACTGGTTCAACTTAAAAAAAAGGCGTAATATGTTCGGAATATGTTTGAAATTTCTAAACCATGAATCATTCCTTTAGCCTTAAGTCGGTATACTGAAATCAAGTTTAAAAGTATAACTTTATATTTATCAAGAACTTTATTTTGTTTTCATTACTGACATTAGTTTAATATATCAAACGTTTCGATAGTAAAAGCTATATAAATCACCTCAGTTTCGAGATTCCGGAATATAGTTTAACTGGAAGAAAAATTGAAGTATATATATTTTTGAAAGCTAAAGGTAAAATTGATATTTGTAAAAAAGAGAGAGAAAAAATGAAGTGAGAAAAATCACTGTTTTGTATTTGTTCGCTTTACAAGTCTTCATTAGCCTAAAATTGAAAAAAGGAATCTGGTGACTTTTAAAAATATGCATATCGTCATATGATAACAAAAATTATTTCAGTTTCCAATAATTAACGCCTCACATGTTGTTAAACGTTTTGCCAAACCGATCTTTTTTCCGGGAACACTAGGTTTATTGAAACTCAGGCGATGTCATCGTTTTCCTGGTAAACGATCTTTGTTTTTTATGAGAAAAGTTGGGGAAGCCCCGTCAAGTGAGTTTAATTTCCACGAATTGAAATTAAACAACTTTAAATTCGCATAATTCGAGCGTTGTATTGTTTTTTAACCCGTGCTGGTTGAAGTTGTTCATATTAAGCTAGTTGGAGTAACAGCGGGTTGAGAAATGGCGTCTGCTACTATTACCACAGAAACTGCCGCTGCAGTAACAATACATCGTGGCGAGTTGGCACAGATCAGAAATCTGATTGATATTTCAAAGTTGCCAGCTAAAGGAGACTTGTACGGATTATGGACACATTCATTTCAACCGGTTGTTCAGCTTGTTGTTGGTTCAAAAGCATCGCAAAAGCATTCTAGTGCAAGTGATAAGGCATTTCTCTATGATAATTACGGTATTTGTCTTCTCGGGAAATGGTGTGGGTTCAAAAAAGGTGAGTGTTTATAGATATTTTATTTTCAATACCTTCGTTTCACGGTCGCTTCTGTACGTACCGGAGGACTAGAGTACTTCTTGATTCGTAATACATAGTATTACATAAACATAGTCATATACACTCTTAATGACAACGATCTCCTAAAGGGCTTTTCAGTGTCATGTTATATATTAAAATCTTTCTCTTCACAACTGGCAGGAGGCAACCCAGTTGGCTTTTTAGAAAGCGTGGTAAATTTGTCCCCGGGATCACCGAGGACAATGAATTAATTCAGTGGTCTGGGTTGGGGAATCGAACTTGAGTCTTCGGCATTCAAATCCCCAACTCTGACCATTTCGCTCCAATGCCTCCTGTTGAGGGTCGGGGGAGCTTTTCGTTAGTATTTGTCATTGAGTTAGAACTGCATGTACGTAATCTGTATACTACAGCTCCGACACACTCATTTTGTTTATATAAGAACAACTTTATAAGAACAAGGAGGCTCGAACTGGCCAAAATTTAAGAACAATTTAGGAACAATCTCACGCTGAGGCCATGAATATTTCTAAAAATATTTTACGTGTAGAGACTTCATTAAAACTCGTAATACATAGTATTACATAAACATAGTCATACACTCTTAATGACAACTCTCCTAAAGGGCTTTTCAGTGTCATGTTATATATTAAAATCTTTCTCTTCACAACTGGCAGGAGGCAACCCAGTTGGCTTTTTAGAAAGCGTGGTAAATTTGTCCCCGGGATCACCGAGGACAATGAATTAATTCAGTGGTCTGGGTTGGGGAATCGAACTTGAGTCTTCGGCATTCAAATCCCCAACTCTGACCATTTCGCTCCAATGCCTCCTGTTGAGGGTCGGGGGAGCTTTTCGTTAGTATTTGTCATTGAGTTAGAACTGCATGTACGTAATCTGTATACTACAGCTCCGACACACTCATTTTGTTTATATAAGAACAACTTTATAAGAACAAGGAGGCTCGAACTGGCCAAAATTTAAGAACAATTTAGGAACAATCTTACGCTGAGGCTGTGAATATTTTTTAAAATATTTTACGTGTAGAGACTTCATTAAATTTACTGGTTTTTAAAAAAAAACAGCGCGCATTTCTCTGTTTTTTACCTTCTTTTTAGTTTCGTATTCTACTTTCGAAAAACTTATTCGGCTGCCGCAGCGTTGCGAAGCCTGAGCGAGCGAAGCAAGGCATGCAGCGACTCTAATTTGGACAGTGGCTGAAAATCTCAATTTTTACCCACGATGCAGCATGGTTTCATTAACCGTCTTCCTTTGCGGTACTGAACGTTCCCGGATGTTTCTTCCTCGGGATCTAACGCGTGCTTTTGGGCTACGCTTTGCTTACTTTTTTGTTAACACTCTGCCTTTCCTTGGGGTATTTTTATTCAAATGTGACATTCAGGACAAGGTTGTTCAAGTTGTATGATACAAGAATTATGATTTCATTTGAGCTGCTTCACTACATTTTACCTCTGTGTTGCAATGCAGCAATCCAACCCTGCGTCTTCTTTTTACCTCCGCCAAGGATGTTATGTTTTTGTGGGGGTTTGAATGTAAGTTAATAACACTGATAACTCAAAAACTTAAGTACGGATTTTGATGAAATGTTAAAATGTTTTCGGAAACGCGACAAGGAAGAGCTTATTATAAAATTTGGAGGGTGATTCGTAAAAATCCTGAATTCTTGATCACTTTAAAACTTTTAGCACACAAGAATACTCAGCACATTTACAATTGAATGGCCGGAACACACGAAGGAGCTTGCTCCTGCAACACGCTCCTGCAACACGCTCCCGGAGCAAAGCTCCCTCGTTTGTACCAACGATTTCATGCGAAAAAAATTGTTGCGCGACAAATTTATCCTCCCGGTTTTTGCTCCATTTAATCAAACTGGTTAAATATGAGGAAGCTTGCTCCAGGAGCAAACTCCCTCGTTTGTATTGGCCTTTAGTATACAAGGCAACAATTCATTACCTATTAGGTAGACTAATATCTATATGTAATAATTAGAAAATCATATGTTGGCAAGCATGCCTTCGTTATGCTTAGGCCTAGTTTATGACAACAGCGCGCGTACTGATTTTGGCAGCGCACTAATTTTTCTAAATTTGTTCAGTTTTAACCAAAGAAATATTTTACATGCTGACAATCCAATCGTCCGGCATCATATTACGACAATTTATCCTTTTCTATGCACTTGTGTCATATTCACTTAACCATTCAAACTCCACCTTAGAAATATCACTTTGACAACTTGGTATCTTGTGGTGCAAACTTGCTCCTGAACTAACTCAGCAGTCCGTACCTTGAAACGCGCCCTTCCTAACTGAATTTTGAGAAAATTTTGAAAATAAATTGGAAAGTGGCTCTACTTGTGAAATATTTTATTCCACTTGAAGATAAATTTCATATGTTGCCGCCATCGTGGAATATCGTCTACGTAAAAATGAAGAGTATCAATTTGTACTGCATGTGTTCTTACAGAAGAAGCTCCTTTCACGAGCTTTCGCCGCACTGAAATATGCAACAAAGAAAAATTCATTCTTAATTTGACTTTTTAAAAGACGCAAACAGCTGATCAATGCGAGTGTTAAGAGGGTAAAGTTAAACTTAGGACTAAAGCAATATACGCATGGTTGTAAGGAATATACAAAAATATGCTGATACAATCACGAGTATTGGAACGGAGTTCAAGCCAAGAAATGAAAGCAAGAGTGGTGTTCATGTTTTCGCTATCCCTATATTTAAATAGATACTTCACCTATAATAGAAAGACCATTTGCTTCTCGTCACAACAAAATACATGCTTTTGTTATCAGAACAACAATGAGTCATAACAATCGAATTTGATATAAAGCAATTTATAAACGTTTTAATAGTTCTTAAAAGAACTAGCTCAGGCAGAGGCTCAACGAAAGTGAAAATGTTTCTAGTTAAATTCGCAATTAGTATGGCAGTAAAAACACAGAAGCACCGTTTCACAGTTAGTCTATCTTGTATTTGAGAGCATTTTTATCCTTATCCCACATTGGAACCCCCCTTCCCCATCCCTCTCAAAAATACTAACTACGCCCCTGCTAGTATACTATTGTACAAAATATTTAACGTATTCATGTCAGACGATCAGGGCAGGGGCGGATACAGGGGGGTGAACTGGGTGAACTTTCACCCCCCCCCTTTTCTTTAATTTTCTGGTACATGCTTTGTACTTGCCACCCTTCTTCTACTAGAGCCACTGGTAAATTCTTTGTATTATTTACCCTCCTTCTAGAATTTCTGGATCTGCCACAGCAGGGCCCAGTTGTTCAAAAGCCGATAACCACTAACCCAGGCTTTTAAAAATGTTTAACCCACGATCTTGTCTCCAATCTTACAATGAGAGATTCTAGCTGTAATTTGGGGATTAATAAAACTTTTCTTAGAAAAATCCAAACAGTATCCATAAATAGCCGTTTACCTCTTCTCAAAACCAGGGTTAAACTTAACCAGTCTTTGAACAACTGGGCCCAGCACTGTTTTTCAATACTTTGTCTTTTTGTTGCGATAGTTTTCATGACTTCAAACCCCTCACAGAATTAAAAACAAATTAAGAACAAAATAAGTAATTACTATTTTAATAATAAAATATTTCAAGCTACCCTTTTTGTAACCTTTGAGAAAAAGGGACGTTACATTTTTGATATATTATATGTATTGGAAATTATATGCATTAGATGTATATTGTAAAGAAATACCTTTTGATAAGGGCTAAAATCAGTTTTTTTATAGGCTGTAAAGCGCCAGGGATCCCAACGTTTAACGACAGCAAACGTTGCGTTAATGTCGTGTTCGTTTTAGAAGGAAAAGAGCTAAGTTTATCCGACAGTAAGGTCGAGAGAGGTCCCAAAAAGATCCCGGAGAAAGGACAACTTGGTAGGTATAAAATTGCTTTAGGCATCACAAAATATTAGAGATATGTTCACATGCACCTGTAAAGAAAATGCTACCAGGTGCTTTTACATTCTCATAGATGTAAAACATTTTGTTTTCAACGTTTTACAAACCCTCAAAGACTCACCCAGTGAAACTTTAAAGCTCTACAAGAACATTCAAAGATTTACCTCACTTTTAATAACACATTTTGCCGCTGTTTCAGAATCTGCATTGCACCTACACAACCATTCGAGTTTGTTTGTTCGTTGTTCAATGATTGGCTATTTTCATAAAGCCGGCCTGCGATAACGCTATCCATCCAAGAGATGGGAAGCCCTTGTTACCTCTTCCGCTACGTTCAACTCTCGACATTTGTTTGATATTAACTCAGGGTTAGAATAAATCAACTTTTAAACAACTGTGACCAGATTAAAAAAGGGTATAATTGAAGGGATGAGAGGTGGGAGTAGCGGGTTTTGAAACTTTTTCACTGGGAATTGATTAAAGAGCCCATGCGCTCATTGAAAAAGCAGGGTAGTGACGCTGGTGTTGTCTGTCTGCTATACGTGATTGGTGCTTCCTAATGTTTCAAACATATGAGCTACTTTTGCGTATTATCTAAGAATTTCGACCTTAGTGTCAGTGAAAGACAAATATATAAGTATCCTTGTCAATTCACTTCCACTTCCGTGAATAATTGCTCACTATGACTGGGGTTAATGTGTCGAAAGAACGACGAGAAATTCTCATTTTGCGACCGTCACGGTTCACCTTTAAATTAAGTTCATTTACTCACTGCGTATGTCTTTTTGTCACAGAAATTATTCCAGGCCAAAGTTCATTCCGCCTTTGCGAGAATATTCTAGAGGAGCTAAAACTACAAGGCAGTATTGATGTTACCGAAGAGGACCGCGAGGCAGTGAAGGACCTGAGACGAGAAGCCGACGTGAAGGAAGACCAGTGGTACTCTACTGAGGATGGAAAGGAGATTTTAAAATTCCTCTGTCAGAATTTTCCAAATATGAGTAATATGCAACTGTTAGAAATCAGCAGGGACACAGAAACGCACAACATTGGATTCAGCCTTAAGTACCACAGACAACAACACATGCGCATTCGTCTGGAGTTTCCAGCAAACTTTCCCAAGTCCCCATTAAGTCTCCTTTGTGGCAATCAAGAAATACCAGTAGCGGTCAGCACAAAAGAAAGTAACTCGGGACCCGAAGACTTTGCTCAATTCATTTGTGGCTTAGTTCTGTCTAAACTGGATGAACATATCGACCATGTTACTGAAAGAGCAGAAGAAGAAAGAAAGAAGAGGATGAAAGCAAAGAATGCGCAAGGTGGCAGACGAAACAGTTTTGAGGTGAAAAATGATCACCAAATGGAGGGAAAGAAAGCGAAAGACCACAGGAGGCCACAAGGCGATAAGCCAGAAACAACTCATGATCAAAACACGGATAACAAAACCGAGAATCTCGTTGGAGATCAAAAGACTACAGACCGTAATGAAATCACACCTCAAGGTCCAACGCCAGAGAATTTTAACACTTCTACAAGAAAAACAGAAAAGAAACACAAAACTGCTGCACCATCTCATGTTGGAAATAGTGAAGGTGCCATCGGAAGTAAACACATAATACCTGAGAAAGGTGGTGAAGATGCTCAGAAGAAAGGAGATCCAATGGAAGGTGTCGAATTGTCGTATGAAAACTCGAAGAACGCAGATTCTTCTATAAAGGGCGCAGAAGGGGAAGGCAAAGCTTCCGTGCCAAGTTTTTCTCCGAATGGAGAGGGCCTCGTCTCAACAACTTCTAGCGGAGGAGAAACCAAGCAAGCTACAACCGCTAATGAGAACAGTCAGGTCTTAAATCGTACCGGCAATGGTGCTGTTGCAAAACCAGAACAAGAACATCAAAACAATGAAGATGAACCAATGGACATAGGACAGTAGCTTCTATTTTCATTTCAACACAAACGTTTTATCAACTTTAATTTGAAATATAAAATCACAACTATTAAGTATAGCTCAGTATAGAGATATTCATTAGGTTAAATTGGAACTATACCATAAGACTCAATAAGTTCAGATTCACCGAAAATTATATATAAGAAGCACCATTTCACATTTATTATTATACCTAGTTATTGAATGTCCTAAATGATATTTGTACTCTTGTGCAATACTAAGATTTAACATTGGAAACTGGCTAATTACCACGTAACCTTTGCTAATAATATTATAGCTTGCTGAAATGCTAAACATAACTAAGGATGAACGAAGAAGGAGCTCAGAACAGGGGGGGGCACGGAAACCATAGCCCCCTTCCCCTTTTTTCAGAATTTTGATTTTTATTTCAATGATACAGCTGTTGTCTTGTCTAGATAGAATTTTCTCATAAAACCCTTTTTTCTAATGGATTTCCAGCATTCTAAAGGACTCAAAGCGAAAATTTTCACTGTGATAGGGGCGCCTCTGGGAGACAGTGATACTAAGGCCCTTTTATATGGAGCAGAATTGTCATCTTATCATGATCAGAAGAGTCAACTTTTGGTTTTGATTTTTTGTTGATAATGTAAGTTTGATTTCTAAAATTTATAAAGTTGTTCTTGCTAAAATAAACGAATGTAGATAAAATATCCAAATTGACTTAACTTGCACTGTAAGCACAAGTTTACTTGCTTGTAGAATTGTATTTTACATGCATTGTAATCGATAGTATTTAACTCACATATTATTAATTTATATTCTTTTAAACTATGAATAATTGATTGTTATATCGGAGTCTAACACTATTTTGTATTGCCGTTAGCTTTCGATAGTCCTGCCATTTGCCAACAGAAACAATAAACCGCTTTTGCCTAGTGTATTGAATGACTAACCGATTTGACTCGGCAAGGAAAGCCAGTGTTTACATGGCTAGAAGCATAACCCTGTCTTCGAAACAGAGCCACTCGACTAGACGGGTGAGTTAAGTTTGTATTTCTCATGCAAACGCTTCTAGTCGTGTAACAAAAAAATGTATGGAAAGTTATAATTAGCTCGGCCGGGGTAACTCGGTTAGACGATTGACCCTTCTGTCCGGGACAACTTCGCTCCACATAAACAGAGCCAGCGTTTATTTCGGCCTCCCCTCTTTTAAAAACGATGCACGGCCCCAGCAAAGAAAATAAACGTTATCAAAATCCTGCGAAAATTGCCATTGTAAACACTACTAAGGGTTTAATTAATTACGAGATGGTGAGCCGACTTTTATATGTTGGGGACCGGAGGAACACTTGATTTGTGCTCTTCAGTCGAAGGAACGAGCGTTTACAGCACACAATTAAACGGCTTTCCTCGTCTTTGGGGCGACAACAGTCGAGGGAAAGTTATTGACAATTAGACCTCGAAAACGAATGGACTACGAGTCAATAACCCACGAGGGGTAGGACGAATTGAATGTATTATTCAAACTTGTGGTCCATGAGGCCGAGAGGTCTATTTGTTTTGGTATAAACCTACTAGTCGTTCAGAAACGACTTATCGACGAAATCTCGATATTATAGCGAAACGGGTTTTATTACTATTTACTAGTAGGCTGTCACAAAGAGACGTCTAGTAGGGTAGCCAATCAGAATACAGGATTCGTGTTAACTCGTTAGTTGGCTTCCGAGCTAAATGGCGTATAACAGGCCAACCTCTTATCCAGACTCGTTTCTCTGACCTGTAGGTCAGAGGTCGGTAATAGATAGCCACGCTTCTGCCCTTGTCTATTGTTCCAATACGGTATATCGAAAAACTATGATTGCATTTTCCGTTTAACTGA
>JAOBRB020189184.1:0-10324 GCA_027575285.2 Zoanthus pulchellus
ACTCAGGTGGGATTTGAACCCTGTACGGTCAGGATGATTGAAACTTTAATATCGGCAAACCGGGCTGAAAATTTTTCATGTAACAGCAAGCCAAATTTTTACAGTTTTTATGCGGACAGCTGGGATGTCTTTAGAAAAACTCAGCCTGCACAACCGGGCCAGCCCTTCTTATGTAATCGGGTCTCTACATAAGTTTCAAGTTGAACGCCTTTATCCTTCTAAACCACTCGCGACTTCTGTCGTAAAGAAACGTTTTGGTGCTTAAGCACTTTATTGTCTTGACCAAGTTAAAGAAGAACTTTATTGTAATCGTGTCAGCCATTAACGACTAGATTTGGAACAATGTTATTTTTTTCAGGTGACTTAGTAAAATTTGAAAACTTGCGTAATTATTGGGAACAACAGGTAAGATTGTCTAAATTGATCAATCACAGATCCTGAATCAGTACCTTGCAGTTAGATAAAATATTTCTACCTTTTGGTAGGTTTAGTTAATATTACATGAACTTCCAGTCTCAAACGTATCTGTTGAGTTAGGTCGAATCAAACCAATTGAAAATGTTTAAAAATCAAGTGTTTACTGTATTTTTTGACATCGTATGTTTAGTGCATGCCGTGAGCAGTATAAACAGCTCAAAATTCATTCATTATGATCAATGGCTGAATATCACAAAGTTACAGGGAGATTACTAACACAACAGAAACTGCTTCTAAAGAATTATAGAATGAAATAAGAGAAAAATAGCATACATATAGCCCTTGCAGTGTTTTCACAACATTTGAAAGTAGACGTTGTATTTCGTTGAGTAGGAGTTGTAAGGAATAAAGGGCCTAGCTCCCTAAGTGGATACGGATGGAAAGTTGGCGTCGCTAATGGAAAAGTTGCTGTCGGATGCGACGGCCGACGGCTAGTTTTGAAAACACTGCCTTGGCATGTATCGAACCCCGCATCTTTCGGTTTAGTAGTCCGATCACAAGGACCAACCACGCTGGTAACGCAGCCGGACAATGTTTAGTATAGATGGTAACTGTAGGGACTCCCAGGGCGATATTTTTCCCAGGGAACCCCTACAGTTACCATCTACATAACATTTTCCTGCTGCGTTACCAGCGTGGTTGGTCCTTGTAATGTAGTGGTTAACACGTCGGACTAGTAAACCGAAGATGTGGGGTTCGATTCCCGCCAAGGACCATATATGTTATTTTTCTCTTATTTCTTTCTATATATCTACACACCGAACGCATTTCTATTACATTTATCTACTAATAGAATTATGTTCACCATATTACTGTTCCTCTCTTTCACCAATACCATCCCGGTCAACGGTCTTCATCCACAAGGTGCCCAGCCTTTGGGGCTCATCAAGAAACTTGCCAGATCAATACAACACATTGAAAAGGTTGTTTTAAGTATTAGTCCCTAAAAGACAATTTTAAAATTGATGTTTGAAGACATATTTCAAACTTTCTTCCAAATTCTCGATACATGTTTTTTTAGAAAAGCAAACTTTCCATGAAAAACATCCGAGTTTCTTCAATATCAAACCTTTGCTCTAAATGCTGGCACTTAGTTGTGGTCATTTCCGAAATTTTTGATTCCAGAAGAAGAAGAAAGTTTTGTACACTCTGCGTTTGTTTTGGTAACTTCACTACTGTGGCAGTGTTGATGATGTGGGGTTTGACATACTCTGAAGTCAAAAGCAAAATCCTATCCCGTCTATAGGGTCAATTTTACAATTTAAACCCTCTTTCCTCGAGGGTATGGGGATCGTGACAAAACTTTCTAGCAAACAAGCCGTTTTATGATCAAAAAATGGAGATACTTTCAAAGTTCTTTCTTAAATGTTTCCCTTAGAAGTTTTCTTTAGTTCTTTGGGGTTCTTTGTAGAATCGTCTTTACAAGAATAGTTTGAGATCAAAACGTATTTGTTCCAATCTTACAACTTAATTCAATGGTTTGAAAAAATACAATGAACTGTATGTCTGTTTTAAGTCTAATTTATCCCTGTCATAGGAAGATAAGGCCCGTCAAAATACATATGAGCTTTGTTGGGTGTTGTGTATCTCGGAGCCTGTTATAATTGAAGTACTATGCAATACGGGTAGACTCACAAATAGAGTAACCCAATTTCACAGCCACACTCTATTTAACATTTCACCATATCAATTAAAAACCTGTCAAGTATCTAACTCAAATTGTTCGCTCATGTAACTGATCTGATCCATTATTCAGATACAATAGTTACAGTGTGGCAGTTACATTGTATACTGTATGTTCCAATTTACAATTGTTGCAGCAGTAAAGAAAAACAACTAAATATCATTGAAACTATACAGTACTTTATAGCAAGGCGGCAGTTCCGTAGTTGTCAATAACCCCACCCAATAGTGCGTCCATTCCTACATGCTATATATGTTATTTTTCTCTTATTTCTTTCTATATATCTACACACCAAACGGATTTCTATTACATTTATCTACACGTAATACCATATATGCGTACCTAAAATTGACGGTGTTTAACCTACCTGTAAAGAAAAATATCGCCCTGGGAACCCCAACAGTTACCATCTACATAACATTGTCCGGCTGCATTGCCAGCGTGGTTGGTCCTTGTGGTGTAGTGGTTAACACATCGGACTATGTTATTTTTCTCTTATTTCTTTCTACATCCAATATCCCCGACCCTGTTTCGAGGATGCCAAGGGGTGGTGGATAGGGGGCCTCATTTAACTTTAAAGTTATCTGTCATTGTTAGGATTCAGCCATAATCGTATACTATTGTTGAATAAAGCTTGTTTTACTTTGCTGTAGTATAATATACTACAGTCCTGGATTTCCTTCAAATTATATTGGGAAGTCCTTCACATCCAGAAAATAATGCTCGCACTATTGTGTTTCTTTTGGTAATCTCACATCAGTGCTTGATTACCGTGTTTCTGGATTCATTGATTATCTTTTGTTGCGTGTGGAATAGGCCCTTTGTAGTTAGAGGTCACGTGCGTAGATACCACTTAGCAACAGCAAACTGGAGAGCAAGCGTTTCATTTATTTTGAAAGTAAATCACTCGTTGACCATAATAGACTGTCAAACTTAGCTCAGTTATTGTTTGTAGTGTGTACTTAATTTTTGCTAGTGTTTAGAAGTTGAAATAATAAAAAGAAATTATTGAAAAACTCGACTTTTGTCTTACCTTGTGAAGTCGCCATTTTGGCTTTTGTCACAGCCACTTTTTACCACGGATTTTCAACTATTTATTCCAAGAACTAGTTTAGCTTTTTCTTAATGGCTAAATAGAATAATACTGGAAATTTAACTTACACAACTGAAACTTGCTTTTAGCGTATGAGTGATATACTTTCAAAACAAATGAAACGCTTGCTCTCCAGTTGCTGTTGCTAAGTGTTATCTTCGCACGTGACCTCTAATTGCAAAGGGCCAGTTAATGTCGTGTTATTTGAATTTCTCTCTAGCCGGACCTTAAAACCAATTACAAAAATTTACGACAGAAAATTAGTCTGCTGTGCCTAATGGAGGTAAGTGGCAAATATAACCAAAGAAAAACTGCCTTCCGTGCAGTACAACAACAATGTTATTAATATATTAAATAAAAGAATACAGATGATTGCTACCCGCAATTAGCCAAAAAAAATCACTATTCGAGGCGGGAGCAGTACTAATATAATTTAATTATTGAACAAAATTATAAGAAAATTATAAAAAGCGATGGCAAAAATTAATAACAACATGAAAAATTAAAAAATACTAAATCAAATTAGCTAATAACATTAGATTGCTAGTTAGTTAGTAGTAATTATCAAACTTTACTGTAAATGTTTTGCGGTCATCACTCGTTTTTATTGAATTTGAGGTTAGACATCAGATATGACACAGATAATTTAGGTTTCGACTACAAAAGTCAAAGCAGCTGTTAATGGAAAATATTTAAACTTGGGTTTTAGAAAAATATATTCTCTCTTTAAATTATGCTCTTTCATTACAAAATTCTTGCACAAAAACTTGTTTTACTCTGAACGAAAGACGTGATTTCAAACATTGCTGCTTCTTGTATTTTTGAAATATCATTGCAGTATTGTTTAAGTCTGCTCACATGTATGGTGAGGTTTACAGTGCAATATTTTAACTTTATAGGAGTTTTGCATGCTCACGGGACTGCTGTCAATATTTGGCTTTTAGCAATTGTATGATATTATAGAACAAACAGAGTCGCAGGTTTCTGTACTTATTTTAGCATTAAACCCTGTCGTCCGCACGTATCCGGATATTTTTGAAAACGGAGATTTTTTTTGTATACGCGTCTACACGTAGCGTTTACAAATCATATTCGCCCGTCCACACGAATACGCTAAAGCCAGGTAAATACGGTAGCTCTCTTTATAGAGCATGCGCTGTAACCAACAGAGAAGGACTGGATCTTAATTATGACGTCATCGTATTCGGAAAATCTCCGTTTCGCCTGTCCACACGAGTACGATAAATATCCATTTTCAAAAATCTCCACTCTTGAGAGCGCTTTCGAAAACCTCTGTTTTCAGTGATCAAAAACTCCGTATACGTGTGAATGGAAGGCTAAAACGGAGAAAAAAAAATCTCCGTTTTCAAAATTATCCGGATACGTGTGGACAGGGCCTTAGAGCACAGCTTTCTATGACTTTTTCGGCGAAATAGAGCATGCGTGATGTTGGGAGAGACACCAGAACGTTGTAAAGTTACTTGCCGTAGGCGAGTGATCTTACAATGTTTAATGTCTCCCAACATCACGCATGCAAGATATTTTTGAAAACGGAGATTTTTTTCTCCGTTTTAGCCTTCCGTCCACACGTATACGGCGTTTTTGATCACTGAAAACAGAGGCAAAACAAGCATGCGAAAACCATGACTTTATCGGTTTAATAAAGCATATATTTGAACCAATCAGAGCGCACGTTATAACGTAGCTATGTTATAAAATATATTTTTTCATCCACTTAAAAAAATCTTTCGATTTGCTTCATAAAGACAGCCTCTGGTTTATCATCGATTATATAATATCCCATAGAAGATAATATTGTCAAACTGCTCCACAATAATTACGAGTGCGCTGTCTTTAAAGGGGCAGTGTCACGGTTATGCGCATGACTGGTAAAAACATAACGGCTTAATGAGAGAACCAATTAAAAACAAGTTTTGAAACTTGAGCGGAAATTGACAATGAAGCTAGCGGTGGAAACCAAACAAAGCGGGACTGTCATTTAACAAAGCATAGTTACATATAAAAATTATTTCTTTGCTGTCACTTTAATGTCACAGTTCTGCGAAATTCAAGCAATAAGAGTGGAATTTTTGCAATTTATTTTATTGATATGTTCTCGACTTTTACTTTATTATTGATACTGTAATTTCGCCTTTTCGAAGTGAGCATAGTTCTTTGTTGGCTTCAGTGTACTACCACTCGTTAATCGTTTATTTTTTGTGACTGAGCTTTTTTTAAATTTAGATCTAGAAACTTGTTAGTGCAATGGGGTTCGTTCGAGAAAAAACGGGAATAAAATCTTGCGATGTCCTTGTAAGACAAAAAATTGCAGAGCATCGACCATCGTGTAAGTGTTTGCTCACCGGAAAGAAGTGTCAAACTCAAAATCACGCATATTAATTTTCATAAATTAGTTTGTTGGTAAGCTTTATTTTGAACTTTTTACGGTTTATATTATCATAAAGTCATTCGAAAATTTAGCGTTAACTCAGATAAATACTTATGTGAGGTGTATAGTAAAGAACCGTAAACTAGCTCATTTAGCGTTTTTAAATATTTTACAATCAAGTAAACAGATGAGCTTAATTCACAGAATTCAAACAAATCAGACTTTGACTCAGGAAAACAAAGTGAAGTAAAGTGAATTAATACCTTTGCTGAAGAGCCATATCAAATGAAGTAAATAATTATAATACGCTGCAATGTCAGAATCGATCGCCGGTATTGAATATTTTGCCTTTGGTTCCTTTCAGAACTCTGCAAGTGTGATGCACTGATTTCGTAAGCCAAATTTAAGTCTTCGATCCCCCGGCACTTAATGTTGTCAAGTTTTAGAAGCTCCAACGATTGAGAAGAACGTCATGTTGCGGGCTTTGGCTATCTCGAATGCACCATGACTCGTGGAAAACCCAAATTTTTCTATTTTTAGTGCTCTTTGAAAAGTTTGAATTCAATAAAAAATATATACAGCAATCAGCTAAACTACTCAAACCAAAAAAACGAAAAGATGGATGAAATCAAAGGTGGATTCTCAAAGATTTTCACAAAGGTAATGAAATTGAATTTAGAGTCGTCCCGGGCCATAAATTCAAAAGTCTGTTCCGGCGCGCATGCGCATAACCGTGTTACTGCCCCTTTAGCAATGGCTGAATATCTGATTGGTTGAAGTTAATAAAGTTCAGGATTGATGCAAGGCTGTGTAATGTCAGGTTTTTTCTCTTTATAACCATCGTTTTGGTTATATGAATTCAAGGCTTCAAGTTAACTACCATTCATGTTTATGCTATCTATAATTAAACTTGGTGTCTGTTTTTCAAAAAGGCATTTTGAAGTAGACTTACCATAATTCGATTGACAAACATTTTCAGTCAACTTGACTGTTATCGGGTTTTAAAAATCGGTTATATAAAATATTGAATTTATATGCAACAAAAGCTATTATGTTATTTCTTTTTGGAAAACTCGCAGCTCAAAGGATTTTATTATTTATCCGAGCTTTTAAAACGTTCCTTTTAAAACAAACTGTTTTTTCATTTAGTCCAATTCGTAAACATTTTGATTGTTATTATATCTAATCCCATTTAGCTGACGTTCAAGCGACCATCGCACGACAGAAATCTCAGCTTTGATGTAATTGCAAAGGAGGCTCAGGTGCCAATCGATCAGGTATTCCTTTATGTTTTAACTTGTCAATGTTAATTGCACGTTTTTATCTTCACGTTTTATAGCCTCACGTTTTATAGCTTTGCGTTTTACATCTTCACCTTTTAATCTCCACCTTTTTTAGCATCTTGTTTCATAGCTTCACGTTTTATAGCTCTAAAGTGCAAAAGATATCTGCATAAAGTGTAGCGAAAATGCCTTGATCCGTTAAGCTTGAATAACTTTAAATATTTGTGGTAGCCAACAGTAAGCCAGCTAAGAATCTGATCGTAGCTGCACTTTTTCCCAACCAATGATATGACCTCCGGAAAATGTTTAAAAATCAATGCATGGAAACACCATCCCTCAGGAAAATGAGTGAAAGCCGTCATTTTCATTTTTTTAAATTAGAATAATATTACTGCAAGCCACGTTTGCCAAGTTATGAATTCGCTCTTGGGTTTATCTTATCGTATTTTGCTCTCTATAAAATTCAGTTGAATTCAGGTGAAGTATGATAACTTTGTTTTCCCGCAGGTGGAACTTTTAGTGATGAAGGCACTCTCACTTGGTTTGGTTAAAGGTAACTTCTTTTTAACTATTCCTGTGTTTTCTGTTTGTAAGTGTTGTGTTTTGTCTGCTTACGAACAGGGAAATTTCAGGCCGAAGTCTTGTCGTATTGATCGAGCGATAACCAGGTCAATACATAAAGACCGGGGTCTGAGGTTCCCCTGTAATGATCGAACGGACGAGTTTAATAAGTTATTTATTACGTGGCTTTTTACAATTTTTGTCATGATCGGAAGTTCAAACGAAGCCACAAGCGATTTGAACAAAATCGCAACCATGATTTGTTAATAAGTTAATTATTATGTGTTTTTTTTATTTACTATATGGGGTTTTTTGTTGTTGTTTACTTTGTTGTGAGTCGTTATAGCAACCGGGGTTTTCGAAGTGCAAAAATTAGCACAAGCTTTAAGTCCAGTTTTAGAACTATAAACGTTATTACGTAGGCCGTACTAATCATTTTCTGTACATAGGCTCCATTGACGAGGTAGAGCAAGTTGTACATTTAACGTGGGTGCAGCCTCGTGTCTTGGATCTGAATCAGGTTGGCTAGCTGTAAAGATCATATGCAGGGACCGCGGAGCAGCAGGGGGCTGGGGGACTATAGCCCCCCCAATAATTTTGCCGCCATTTTAAATTCGCAAACTTTTCCCCAGACCCCCTATTTGCTCCCACCTTCAGCGGTCCATAGCTCCCCAAATAAAAAGTATGCTCCGCGGTCCCTGACATGATATATACATAGTAGATTATACTTGAGTAATGAATTATCCGAAATTCTGTAGATCTCTAACTTGTTCAGTATTCATACTTATAAAATATGAATAAATAACTATACTTTTGTAAAACTCTTGTTTTCATGCTAATGATATTAAGTTGTTTATAATCAGACACCACGGAATGGTGAATCTTATTTTGGACACCTCGGATTCTTCTTATAACGGTCATCTAATGGATTGAGAAACTTCTTGATCGCGGTCACCCCCTTATAACGGACATATCTATTACATCAACTCTTTAATGCAGACACTCAATAGTCGTCAATATTACGGACACCTTCAATCGGGTATTTCATATAGAAGCCATAACAAAAAGTCGTTCAGCAGTGGGTGGTTGCAATTTTTGTTTCAAGAAATCAACTTTTCTCGTTTGATACCCATAACGTCAGGTGCTTCCATTATTCTCCACAGATAAGCCACATGCGGGATCGCTTGTCAGAGTGGTGTGAAAAGGTGAAGACTCAAGTATTTACAGTTGAAGATCAGGCCCCAGAGCTCCTTGTGTGAATGTGTTCCTTTGCTGTTCCTGCATTTACAGACTGTTTTGTTATATTTTTCTCAAATAATAAAAACGATTCATTATTGAACTGCCATAAAAAGCGTATTATTTTTGCTTACGTGGGGGCGATGAAAATATCCCCCAAAAGTCCTCTTCCTTTTTTAGGGCAGAAACGTCTTGTAACGTGACTGCTACGTGTATTTACGTAAGTTGTTATCAAGCTCTTTTCGAAGCCTCTGCAGGTGGCAGGTGCGGTCATTGGCGATCACGAAAGTGTTTACTTCTGCCAAAACAGATACCAGATTTAATTATAAATAGCTTTAATGTGATAGTAGTTAACTGAACCACGATAATGTACTATTGGTAGATTTAAAGGTTAAAGCTCACTACCAGCGTGACCATAGTTTCCATTATCTTGGCTTTATATTTGCTTAACTACTAACCAGCTATCTATACTTGTATTACCAGCTATCTATGCTTAAAATACCAGTTCTCTATACTTGTATTACCAGCTATCTATACTTGTATTACCAGCTATCTATACTTGTATTACCAGCTATCTATGCTAAAAATACCAGTTCTTTATACTTGTATTACCAGCAGGGTTGCCACAGGTCAGGGAAAAGTGAGGAAAAACAATTTTCTCAAGCTCAGGGAAAGGTTAGGGAATTTGGATTTTGGATTTTGGTCAGTAAAAAAATTATTCAAGGTAAATAGTCAGGGAATTTCTGTGAGGGCTGTTTGGTGTTGCTTTTGCAAAACGACTTACATGTAACTGGTTACAGTTACAATATTTTATGTTTGTGTCGGCATGCACCAAAACTGATTGCTGTGAAGCAGTTTTCAGTGTTATTATGTAGCATAATAAGAGATAAGGATGGCTGTGAGGGGTGGTAGGAGGCCATTGGAAATTATACTAAATGGTCAGGGAAAAAGGAAATTTGGTCAGGGAAAAGTCGGGGAATTTTGCAATGGAAGCTTTGTGGCAACCCTGACCAGCTATCACTTGGATTAATAATAATAATAATAATAATAATAATAATAATAATAATAATAATAATAATAATTTGTTTAACGTCAATAGCGAAGGAAGTGGTTGCCCATTGTTCCTAGCCAGTGGCTAATGTTTAATCGCTCGATGGCTCAGATCTCGACATGAAAGTCGAATTTGCAGAGAGGAAAACCGGTGTACCCTGAGAAAAACCCTCGGAGTCAGATTGAGATCGATAACTCTCAGCCCACATTCCGAGTCCAGGAATCGATCCAGGATCGTAGAGTTGGGAGGCACGACTGATGATCACTATGCCAACCAATCGATCCAGGATCGTAGAGCTGGTAGGCACGACTGATGATCACTATGCCAACCAATCGATCCAGGATCGTAGAGTTGGGAGGCACGACTGATGATCACTATGCCAACCAATCGATCCAGGATCGAAGAGTTGGGAGGCACGACTGATGATCACTATGCCAACCAATCGATCCAGGATTGTAGAGTTGGGAGGCACAACTGATGATCACTATGCCAACCAATCGATCCAGGATCGTAGAGTTGGGAGGCACGACTGATGATCACTATGCCAACC
>JAOBRB020189294.1:2500-12385 GCA_027575285.2 Zoanthus pulchellus
TGAGTGCCCTGGGACGAAACTCAACAGATAGTTTCTTTTTCTCATCGGCCAAAAATTTTTTTTGGTTTCCGGTGATGAAATTTATTTTCTCACCTACACTATTTTAAAATTCACATAGTAAACATTATTTCTCGTTCATACGGTCATTTTTCGACCATTGCGCAACATTTCTCAACTAGTGATTTTTTTTCTCAATCATGATACTAAAAACTGAACAAGTAAATATTTTTTCTCACCCAACAAATAATTTTTCTCGCATGGCAATTTATTTTTCTCAACTAATAAAAGATATTTCTCAACCCTTATCAGTAATTTGTTATACTTTTGACATGTTTGGCTTGTCTTATAGACACGCTAATTAAATTAGCCGGTGATGTTCTATCCAACCCGCGAGTTTTATGACAATAGCATTGATAGATCCAGAGTTTTTCAGCCTCCCCACCCCCCCAAGTCACAGGAACTCCAAAAAAGCCCAGTCTGAATAGGGTAGATAGAAAAAAACACATGTGCAGCCCGAGGGCTGAATTGTGTATATACATTTTAAAACAATAATTAAACTAAGATCTATTAACATTTATTAACAATAAAAATATAAAAGATATATTACACCAACACCATTGTTGCCATCATCATCAAAAAGCCTAAAAGAATGTTGCAGCTGTTCAAACTGATCATCAGACACCTGAACCTCGGCCTCGGGGACAACAATGTTGTCTGTGTCAATGTCAGTAATGGCTTCATTAAGATCAATACCAGGGACTCCTGGCTTTATACGAAAAGTGCCAATGAAAACCGTTCACATAAATAGGTAATTTCATATACAATCTGTATCGGTTCTAGGATTGTAAAGAAAGCAAGAAGCAAAAATAGTTTTATTTTTGACTTCTGTAAGATTTATTTGATGCATGATTTAGGATAAATTTTACACCTACCGCTCATTTAGTCTATTGAAGAGCTGTGTGCGGCTACCGCTCGTATAGGCCCTTCGAATTCGTAAATACAATCGATGATAAGTTTGACGTTTCAATTTATTTGCGATATTTTTAATAGACAAAAGAATCTTTATTTTCAAGCAAAGTAAAGCGTTTCTTATTTTTTTAAAAAAAAAATTAGATCCCAGTCATTCGCAGCTGGTCATTCGTTTCTGATTTTCGGTTTGGATTCGCGTTGTCCCTAGCTGAATGTCTCAATTGCTCCTTTCTTATAAATGCAATACGCCGGTCTTCTTCCAGTGCTAGTCGAACGCTCTAATAGCCACTCGTTTCGTTTATCATATTGTTCAGATTCCAAGTCAACCCAATTTTGCCTTAACACTGCAACTAGTTTATCAGTAACTACTTCTAAAAGTCTGTTATCAAAGCCGCCATAGGAACAAATAGAAACCTTAACAGCGATAGCACAAAGTATTCTTATGTGCTCTTCTAATTTCCTCTGACAGATCTTCAATCCCACAAAATCAGATTCACGATTAAAAACAGTAATCTTAACAATATTTCTCAAAGAAGCGAAAAAATTTCTTAGTTCCTCCGTCACTGAGACAACATACATATTGAGTTGCATACCCAGTTCTCTATCTTACTTTTTCTGAGTGGCCTGGGACGAAACTCAACCGATAGTTTTTTTTTCTCATCGGCCAAACATTTTTTTTTTGGTTTCCGGTGATGAAATTTATTACCTCACCTACAGTACTTTAAAACTCACACAGTTAACATTATTTCTCGTTCATACGGTCATTTTTCGACCATTGCGCAGCATTTCTCAACAAGTGATTTTTTTTCTCAATCATGATACTAAAAACTGATTAAGTAAACGTTTTTTGTCACCCAACAAATAATTTTTCTCGCATGTCAATTTATTTTTTTCAACTAATAAAAGATATTTCTCAACACTTCTCAGTAATTTGTTTTACTTTTGACATGTTTGGTTTGCATAAGTCTATTCTGAAAATATCAGGTTTTTTACATTCCTTATATTCCTTCGGTTTTTTTACAATAAGGCTTTGAAATAATTACTTTTTAAAACATCTGAACACTAAACAAAGATACTACAACAACATTTCAAACGATAATATGACTGCAGTAAAAACTTTTAAAAATGTTAATAGTGGCATAGAACTTTTGGTATTATCGTAGCTTTACAAGACATGATTTTAATGTGTTTTTTTAATTCCTGAAGTAAGTTTCATTTTTCATTCTGGTAAAAAATATTTGAAACAATACACAATTCAGGCTCAAGTGTTATTGCTGTTCATTCAGACTAATTATAGGGCATTTTATACGCAGACGAACAATGTGCTTCGTGCATATTGATTCTTGCCAACTTGTTTTTCCTTTCTTTCTGCCTTTCTCCCGTGAAACAGACAAGGCATTCCCGGCACCGTCTTCATTTCTGTCCTAATGGAGGAAGGAGGTTTGCAGATCGGGCAAAAGTCTCCTTTACATTGGCAGTAAACATTTTTATGTTCTGCTGCGTGTTTGTAAGAAGTCCGTTTGTGAGTCTCGCCTGGTTGAATGGCCGAACAAGTTCCATTGCCAGATTCCTCCATACTGAAATGCGTTTTGCTTTCGATCCTTGCCAGTATTCATCGCATACACAGTGGCTGAGTTTACCTGCAGGTGTCAAGCACATATGCCAATGCTGTAATTGTCCACTTGGCTTGCACGAGTAAAAACCATGCGCTGATCAGCAGTGCCTGTACCTAGTTTGGTGAAATCGTACAGCTTATACATTGCTGGCTTACCTTCACTGTCATCTTTGGTTATGGCCATGAGGGGCTGCATGCTCGATAGCAGCAGCACGTTTCGCAATCCTGACTTCTTTTGCGAAGAATGTAAGACTGCAGAACAAGTTGCTTCTCTTACTATTCCCAGAAAACATAAATGGTGCCCATCTTTACCTTTCAGATTCTTCACTTCTTTAGGTATCCCTACTCTGTTCGATTTTAGGGTGCCGATGGTGGTAATTCCTTGCTGAAGAAGCCATTTAGTCAAGGGTATGAATGTGTCAGCCTGTCATAAGAGATGTTTCTTCCTTTCAGATCAACTTATTTTTTAAATTTTGTAACCATGTGTTTTACGACCTCATCGGTACCGGGAACATAGTATAGCCTGGTTCACCCTTGTTCTTTTTAACAGCCTTACTGGATACACTTGATACTACATCAAATACTAAATAACAAGTAACACATATGAAACAAAGACAATACATATACCAAAATGAAATCAAGGCTCGAAATTAAAAAAAATTCCAAGTCACCTTTTGGCGACTATCAAAGAAAAAATGGTCGCCAAATGTAAAAATGTAGTCGCCAGATAGTACAAGAACAGAAACTTAGATGAGGCTCATTTAATTAGCATTGTTGTTTGGCTTCCGGTAGGTTGTGGCTACAATTGTGGAACTGAACGAAATACTTGATCTTAAATGACTTAAGGTTACTGAACACCTTACTGAACACCTTGGGCAGTGGTTTTAGCTTTCGTTCAAAAACTTGCTTGAGATATATCAGAAGCCTATAAACCTATATATCAATGAAAATTCCCTAAACGAATATTTTTTTCAAATAAACGTTTGTGAGAAAGAACTGACGCTCTGTTTCCGATCCAAATTTTTTCTTCGATTAGTTAAAAGTAGCCGAGTTTTTAACTTCCGCTGATATTTTTCTAAGCATCACCAAAGTGTGTGGAACAAAAACGTGTCGGCGATTTGTATTTGCGAAAACTAATGGTGTTTTATAATTGTTTTTAGAATATTGTAAGAATTTTAATAAAGAGCTGCAAAAATCGATTTATAAAAAGTCAACATTAAGTTCCTTTTAAAATCGTTCTTTCGGTATTACTCTATTGCTAAGCCAAATTTTGAGGCAAAATAGCTAAAGTTTGATGATTTATGAACTTTTTTCCTTATTATAGTAAAAATTTATATCAAGAAAAGATGGTTTGAAAAAAAGCCGACAACATAACGCACTCCACAGATTATCTTAAAATCTCTCCGCCCCAACGAAACGGCATCCAATCACAAAAATGACGCATCGTTTCAACTCAGATTTTCTTCCGGTTTACAGTCTGGGTGGCAGTTTTTGGCGCCCTGTCCCTGGTTAAAGGATCGTATAAAAACTCAGTCGAACAAATTTTATCTAGCCATATCAGTACTTCTAGTGTTTTTCTTTGCAATTTTGAAAAAATTCTTGGCATTCTTGCATTGCTTGAAGCAGTTGATTATTAATAGAACCAGTTTCTTTCAATCCTTTAGGTAAAAATAATTGCAAAGCACATGTTAAAGCCCATGGCAATCTGCGGATATTGGATTCCAAATCATAAAAGCTAATGCTTATTTTACTGTCAAAACCGAGGGGAGGAACAGCATCCGCCCCAGTTATGAAAGAAGCAAATTCTCCAATGTAATGCCTTCAACTTTCTCATCTTTCACATCTTTAAAAAAAATCCAATAATTACACAGTTTGTTCCTCCATCTTCGTCTTATTTGAACCAGCAGCTAAAAACTCAACAGTATAGAGTTGCATAAACTGTGACGTAGATAGTCTGTTGGTGTTTTCACACATAAGTGAGACAAACACATTGGGATTGGACATCATCAACTCTCCAAAATTTCCAACATAATTAAGTCCATCAAGAAACTGAGTATTCAAAACCTGCCTTAACAGACTTGAAATTATTGTCGCTTATTGACTATAGACTGAGCTATAGATTCTGGAGTATCCAAACTCGCTTAATCTGTCATCCTTTCTGGCCTTGAACTACTCAAACTAGGTGGGACTCTTACATGCCTTTAACTCACAGATTGTATTCTTGAGAACTTCATCACCAACTGCTTCAATGCCCTCCTCGGAACTAAACGGAAGGCCTTTAAAAATGCTGAAAGCTTCCTTGGACAACAGTTGTTGTCCTGGTCCACCTTGAAATATACTCCAAGCCACTAGCTTTCCTCCAAGCTCGTATTTCTTGTCACCAAGAAGTTGCAGGTCATGCGAAAACTATTTGCCTTCAAATATTCCAAGATGTTTTATCTCCTTCATAAGTAGGCGAAGGTACTCCCTCTTTGGTGCTCCTGAATCTACGCCCTCCTCTCCGCAAAAGGTAATAACCAGTGGCTTGAAAAAGGAGAACTTTTTCCTGTCAATAGCCATCATGGTTGTTTGAATGATGTCTTTTCTTCTAACTATAATACAGGCAGTGTCACTGTCTGTCTTCATATTATCAACAATGAACTTCTCAATAACATCATTAACTGATAATGCACCGCCTGTGGAGGTGTGTGCACCTTGGTCACTAAGACAGGCGGCAATGGCTGCATCAAGATCGGCTTCATCATCAAGAGTCATTGAAAAATCTGTTTGGTTGTAGTAAAAGTTATCATCAATAACATCAACTGAACCGTGGTGGATTGCTAAAAAAACTCTTCATGGAAATTATCTACAAAACTGGGATGGCAATGATCATTATTTTCAGCATCTTTAACAACTTCATCCTCTGAGGGTGATGTAGGAGGATAAGTGGAGAAATTTTCGCTATTTTCAAAGCTGTTCACATCATTCACAGAACACAGGAAAAGCTTTATTGCACTAAATGGCCAACCCAAGTCATCTTTATATTCCTGAAGACTTAAATATTTACCAGGCTTGCCTTGAAGAAAAATTACCTGAGTCCTGTCTGGGTAGAGCAGTTGGCAGTTATTGTCTTGTGCCTCTGCATCGAAATGGCGATCATGTCCCTTCTCTTAGCGAGCGCTTGTTCCAGCCGGAATTTCAGCGTATGTGCTGGTCTTTTCAACGGTTAAATTAAGATTTTTTCCATACTGTTGCTTGAGCACATTCTTGTCAGGCTCATATCTTAACATACCAATCCTTATTGTCACAGTTTCGCATCATTTTGCCTACTTAGATCTGCACCTTGTCCTAAATAGTGAACTTCTTGCAGTTCCTTCGATGTTTAAAAGACTTGAGCGACGTTGTTGTATTTGAAGTTAAAACTGACGTTGAAGGCAAAGACGAAAGCCCTGCCAGAGAGGATCCACATTGGAAACAGAATTTAACTGTGTCTTTTGGCTTGTATTTTTGGCCACACGCTGAGCAAAACCGTGTCCGCCAACTTTCCCGTCTCGAAAGTGCGATATGGCATGTAAGACTCAAGATAAAGGAAGGAAACCAAAACATTTGTTTTGAAAGTAAAACATTTGCTTTGAAACGAAACAATTGTTTTCACACTTAAACATTTGTTTTGAAACAAAGACTTTTACGATTTTGAAACAATGTTTTATTTTGCACTTGTGGGCCACCGTATACATTAATTCCTTTTGTTGGGGAAAGGGTGAGTAAAGGTTTTTGTCACTAATCAGAAAAATATACCTGTACTTTTTCTCACGTTGTTCCTAAGGGCGTTGCTACGGAAAAATGATGACAAGGGTTAAAATGTTTCCATTTTACGGTCAGATAGGTTTCAAAACTAGAAAAATAACTGTTATGTAATAATAGTAGATAGAACAAAGATTATGAAAATCCATAGTTTTAATTTTTGAAGTTTTACTCAAAACTTGGATTTTCAGTTGTATAAGACCACCTTAAAGTAGGAGGTCTGGAAAGTAGATGTCGTACAAAAGGGAGTTCTTAAATTGAGTAAATTGCTTTGCCTTGTTCTGCCGTGTGAAACTAAACTTTCAAAATTGTGTATATTTATGTCTTTATGTCCGTAAAAACACTTATACAAAAAATACAAGATTTTTTAGCTCTCTGTCGTAGGCTAAGGGTTAGAGATTGAGCTTAATAAGTCTGTCTTTGTTGGACATTTCACCAATACAAGTTCTTAGAATCCAGCGCGCGGCCCTCCTCTGCACACGCTCAATTTTAGCCATCAGATAATACTGGCTAGCGACCAAGCCTGAGTTCCAAAACTCAATTGTAATTTCACAAGAGATAGGTATAGAGTTCGTCCAAATGGTAAATTTGCTAGCATCGGGTAGATACGCTTTAGGAGATCAAGCAGTTTATTTGCATTCGCAACAACAGAATTGACGTGTTTTTCCCCTGAGAGTTTGTAGTTAACTATTAAGCCCAGATTTTTCTTTTCAGTTACACGTTCGAGTGAAGCATCGTTCAGAGTGATAGGCTGTTTCTTGCGTGTAACTGATAAGACTTTGCACTTGGAAATTTTTAAATTCAATGTTATTACAACGCATCCATTCGTTCAAACCGGACAGGCTTTCCTGTACGATCACGCAATCACCATTACATTGAGCAGCTGCATAAGACACAGACAGCAAGGTAAATAAATATCAATAGCCCGTATTTAGCAATTTGCCGGGATTAAGTTGCTTGAAAGAATCTGTACACGCATGAGGTATACTGTTTTGTCAAGTGACAAAAAGTCATCCGGAACAAGATGTTTGGCACAGTTGGAATTGAACATTATAAACACTTCACGAAATGCTGCAAACCGATCAGAGTTCCACCTCAAGGGCCGCGAATCTTCATCATCGAAAACCAAATTCGACGTCTAGAGCATGAAACGGTTCTTACTCATTGTAGCTCCAGTTTCGTCGTTGAATAGGATGTCAGTAGAATGTTGATTTAGGGACAGTAGCCCACGAATGTGCATCAGTCCTATTAAGGTCAATATCTTTTCTTCAGTCGTATCACCCAGATAACAGTACGTACTGTCAGTACTGTGTTTTTTTTCACTGCAAGCTTTTTTAACACTTTTAATGGGTTTAATGGTTTTCTGCACAATGTGAGTAACCGTTTCATGGGTGAAAAAGAGCTACCAGGCTTTCCTTAGCTTATCTACTGTTCCTGGGGTTGTCCTCACACCAACCCTGCCATTAATGACGTCCGACTGTGCCTGCCTTCCTGTTGATTCTGTTGTTTCATTTTTCCACTTGATCATTTGACCGGGTTTTCTTCCTTTTGGTTTCAGAAAGTATGCTGACAAAATTTTCTCGGCCGTGTCTGGAAGGTTGTAAGCTTGAAAATTATATGGATCAAGACACGAATCAATGTTTTTCATAAACCTTTTGTGATTTTGTACTTTTCTTTATGTCATTTCTGTTGTGCTCTGAACTAGAAAGCGAAAATGCTTCCTCATTCTCTGTTTCATCAAGTTATCTTATTCCTCATCAGAATCACTAAACATACGCCTAAAAACTACCTTAGAGATATATCTCGCCATTCTAACTTAAACAGAAAAATAGATATAACATAGGCGCTACCATTTGGTTTCCAACAATACCTTGCGTGCCTTATAGTTTTAACCAATCGTATTCAAAGGAAGCCTAATCCAATAAAACATAATTAAATACTTTTCAAAACTTATGATAATATTTCAGGTTTTGATCAAAATCAAAATTCTAGCAGATGAAGCTAGTATAACCAAAGAAAATGCAAGGGGGAAGGTAGGGCCGCTTATTGTCAGAGACTGATCAAAGAATTCCTTTATTTTTCTCCATTCTTCCAACCATTGTAAACAGAAAAACTTAAAAATAAAAAAGCCGACATAAGAGTTATGACGTCACTCTGGCATGACGTCATTGGTAAACAATTTAAATAAAATTACACATCAGACGTCATTTTAATCAGACATCTTAAAAAGATCGTTTTAAAAAACGTTTCACTTTTGTCTTTAAAAAAGATTGATCATAACTAAATGTGATTTGCATATAACTAGGAAAAATGTAAGACCTACAACAAAATCAAATTAAAAACTACGAAAAGATCAAAAAAATTGAGAAAAATTGTCAATCAATGTCCCGTTACCATGGCACTTCACAAATTCTTGACACTGTTGCTCTAATACCAAAACATTGACAAATTAAGTTTAAGAAAAGTTCAAAAATTTTGTGGTGTTTCATAAAAGTGTGTAAAAGTTACAGCTTTATAAAGTTGGGGTGGCACCAAAAGCTCCCCCCTCCCCCAGTCTGTATAGGGTTAAGGCGGGAGTACACCCAAACTTGGCCAAATAACGACTATTGCTTTTAGCAATTTTTCACGGAGTGGGTTTTAACCAAAGGCATTAAAAGTATACATTTTTAGAAATCTTGTGAGCTTGAGATTCTAAAAAATTTTCAAACCCCTTAAGCTCTTTGTAATGTGACACCAAGTCTTTTACACTCCACCTGCTGTGCACTACCAGCTCTCACTTGAGTAAAGATAACTCTGTTTGTATTAATTGTAACTAAAAGATTTCTTCACTAATGTAAAAAAGACAGATTTCCATTATGTTAAAAACACAAATATTTGCAACAAATTGAAGTTGTGAAACATAAACATAAACCTTAGTAACTACAAGAGAATACAATATTTTGGAATTCTCTAAGCTTAAAACAATTGCAAACAACTAAATGAGAACTAAAATCACTGAAAATTTCGGACAAATTGAATAAATTGTTCTTGAGATATCTTTTCTGATCAACTATCAAAATTGTGGAATTACAAAAAACTGTTTTTCTTCAAACACTTTGTCTGTATTGTGTTCTATGTTTGAATTACGAAACCTGGAGCTTCTAGATTCGTCTCAAAAGCCTCCTGGCCCATAGGTAACCCCTTCAACTTCACAAACAAGCCTCCCGACGAGTAAGCAGAAGCTTTTCTCCCTGTCGGTGTTTTTTTTCTTTGTCAGTTGCCTGCAAGTTTGCCTTTCTCATTCACTGTTGATCTTTTTTTTACTGCCTGTCTTGTGGAGGCTCCTCCTCATATGTTTAGTCTTTCCAGCACTTTCAGCCTACTAGCTGCTCCAGTGTGGTAGAGGCCACAGCACAAAGAATAACTTTAGCGCTATGGTGTTTGTGCTTAAAACACCGCACCCAACAACAACAACAACAACTTTATTTGCACTGATTATACACATGCACATAAAAAGAATAAATGTTAATAATTTTATA
>JAOBRB020189404.1:0-2500 GCA_027575285.2 Zoanthus pulchellus
TCGGCACACGTTTGGGGAATTCTCGAGCAGATCATTGAAGCACTCGACTGCGTCTCGTGCTTCACTGATCAGCTCTCAAATTCTCCCAAACGTGCGCCACGGTTTTATTTCTTAAAAACAAACTATGAATTAAAAGATTCACCTGTTACTTGAAATTTAAGGTTGCTTTTGCTTTAGGAAAAAACGAACTTTTTAGACACGAAGAGGGGAAAAAAGCACTCCCTAGAACGGCCAATTATAGCTATTCCTATCGGAAAAAGTACAAACGTATTCATTTATTTTTGATGCTGGAGATTCTGCTATTAATTAGACTTAAAAATACCTTTAAAGGCATTTTAGTCTTCTAACTTCTAAAATTGTGCAAACTCTGTAGCACAATTTTTAGGCTTGATAACTATTGCAGTAAATTAAACCCTTAACGATCTAACATGCATCCTGCATTCTGATAGCCTACTCCACTACAGATCTATTAATGATAACCTTCCAGTAAAGATAAGATGATGGATCGAAATAGTATTTAGTAAATAGTAAGTTTATACTAAAATAATTAAACTTTTCGTTCTCATGAACTACAAGTTAACGTTTCAATGGCTTATTCGGCCTTCGAACTCGTGGTCTATTGACTCGTAATCAATTCATCCTCGAAGTCTAATTGTCTTAAAAATACATTTGCATGAATCAAATACATGTGCAAAGACATTCACAATAAAGCTACAGTGTAGTTTATAGACTTTTAATATCCACTACTGCTATGACTGACTGAACTAGCCATTTCTTCTAGTAGAGTAGCAGATTTCCGGCAAATAATTTTAGCGCAGTTAGTGAATGTAAAAAATATCTTCGGGCGAACTTTGGTTAATGGCCACAAAGTTGTTTATAAGTTTCAACACAAATTAAATTGTGAAAACCGCACACAATAGTTTTCATCTGATCCATTCCAATTTAGTTTTTATTCGGACTTTGTAAAAAATCGGCTAAAAGTTGCTTGAAAATACTTTGTTATTAGGACAATAGTATCATAAAAAAGATTTTGCTAACTGCATGTGATCAGTTTTTATTGTTTAGCAGGTCACTTTTAGGAGTCAACTATAACGATTAAAAAGTGGACGATGATTATTGCTAATTTTATCATAAATTAGATTATATATTGTCATGGCTATCCAGCGTCTAATCAATTCGTCTGATTACATTTGGACTAACTGACAGACACTGACAGACCAAAAAGATAGATGGAGTAGATTGATAGATTGGATGAACGAATGGATTAGGATAGACGGATGGATTGGGATGGAAGGATGGATTGGGATGAACGGATAGATCGGGATGGATAAAAGGATGGATAGGTAGATATTTTCAATCAATCGACAGAAAAATGGATATAAAATAGGAATACGGTCAGCCAGATACATCTCTTAACAGATATCTAATAGACAGATAGGAAGACAATAAAGTGGACATAAAATATTACTTGCATATCTCTTACCTTCTTCACCAATAATCCAAGCGAAATTGTAGCAACGCATCACATTTCCAAATTGACCGAAAGTGCTGCCTTTCGATGAACACTCACAAATTAAGGTTGAAGGAGAGGTTAAAATTTCACTCCCTCCAAACCGAGCACACGAATGTCGAAAATTAACAGCATCCTTCTTAACCTTGAATTTGTCGAATTGTGTGCGATATAGTGAAATGTTCAACTGTCCCTCACTCGATCCAATTAGAAACATAGCCACTACGTGTAAGAATCCATATAGTTTTGAAAAATTGTACATAATGTAATCTTTTTCGTTTTCTCAGTTTAAAAGCGGCTGCTAGAACGTAGTATAACCAGGTAATTCAAACCGAAAATTTGTGCTTTTTCTATTCCTCTGAAACGAATAATTTATGTCCTGATATTAAGAAAGACGCCTCAACTAAAGATACCAAATGCTACCACGGATTTAATTTTGCCCATTAAAGGAATTAATAGAAATATCAACATGAGTCCTTTAAGTGTCCTCTTGGTTATATAAGTTCTATATACGTTCTATATAATTATAAGTTTTATATATGTTCCGCAAAACTAAACACAATACATGATATGAAGTCAAAGAAACAGTGAGCTTAATCTACATACGTCTTCTTTCAATATTAAAATAACTCTTGGATTGACATGGATAGAAACAACTGTTAACTGCTTAGGGGTTAGTTAAAGTTGAGCAAATTAACGGTTCCATGTAAAAAAAACTATGAAGAGCTCAGTTGTCACATCGTCATCGTACGAGTGTTTCTGTAATACTTTTAAGTCGTTTTGTTTAGTTTTGACTTTGACTTGTGACTTTATACTGAACGTAAACAGGAAGCATGCAAAGCAATAGTGTGTTAACAATGTGTTTTGTTGGGTACTACTTAATGTTGTAAAACCGTAAGAACTTTTAGGTCATTGGCGTTTTATTTTAAATCAAGTATATAAACTTCAATTGTGTTCAAGGGGTAACGGAAATACCATGCCTTCGTAATA
>JAOBRB020189404.1:7500-12384 GCA_027575285.2 Zoanthus pulchellus
AAACTAATTTAAACTGTAGATGCTGGTACCACCTGCACTGCCTTCCAGAGGGCCACAAGACCCTAGACTTGGAGGACGAGGACGTGAGTAACATTCTCTGGTCTTGCCATTAGTGCAACTAAGGATATATCTACGTATGTGTTGGTACCACCTGTACTACCCTAGAGGGGGAGGACATATGTACAACATGTATCAGAATTACCGTTTTCCATATTTTGTGCAAGCATTGTTTATATTCCATCGGTTTTTCTGGACTTGACGTAAAAAACGCCGAATAGATGAAAGCTTATTGCATATTTACAAACGTTAAAAGTTTGAACTTGATATGCATGAACAATTAAACAGTTCCTGTTATAAGATAATATTTGTTACAGCTGTCACCTCGGACAGTGGCTCCGACTTTATAATCATAGAGCTGAATTGACAGTCTGTGATGAACTTCATGATATATTAAATATTAAAACATACTTATTCAATTCTTTCAATACCTGTAGAGCGTTTCCAGCGTTTTTCTTTAACGTCCACTGGCAACCCCTGGACCCCCCCTCCCCCCTCTTAACGTCCAATGGACGTTAATTGGTGACAAATTGATTTTAGGACGCCCCCTTAATCTCAATGGGATGAGTGAACGCTTCACTTTTTTCTTGTTTATTAAATTTTATGTTTTTTCTCCTCCATTCGTTGCTTTTAGTTTTCATGGCTACCATGTTTTCTCCTCTATCTGCCTTTATAAATTCACCATGTACCACTTTTTTTTTCTCTTTCTGTTTTACTCCGATGAAGTACTAACGTTCGAAACATCACTAAGTATCCTCTCTTTTATACGGTTTTTATTCTACATAGATATTTGTTATTACATTGTTTAATTTCTTTTTAAATGTGTTGAATAAATACATTTTATTCGACAGTTTAGTATGTAGTATAGCTGGATATTTTTACGAGTCAAAATACACAGGACAAGTAACAATATTAGCCATACAACATACTTAAAACTGTCTAACAATAGATTTATTATCCAATTTTTTTTCGAGAAAAAAATGAAAACAAAATTCTGCGACACGCGCGGTAAAACAAGTTTTCTGGAGTACGAATATTGCTCGAAATGTGAAATACGGTTGCATATATATTTGTACTAGCCCTAGACCCTCTCGTGGTGTTATTTGTACGGTTATTCGTGCCGTTGGATAATAATGGAAAATTATTTTAAACCCTTTTCGGAAGTTAGTAATATTGTACGCTGTAAACAAACATTAATATATTTCAGTTATGATAAGATGACACGTTCCAAGCTGCTGAAAGAATTCAGTGTAAAGTTTGGAAACAACAATCAAACGCTGGTGATTTGTGTTTTTACCGAAGGCGGTGGGTGGGGGCTATAATCTTCTGAAATTGAACGTCTTCAAACTTTCATTGCTTGCATTTTGAGAATTCCTTTCTTATTAACCACAGTTAAAGCCAATAATTTTGTATGCTATATATTGTACCTTTCTTTGCTTTTATTGCGAAGGAAAATAAAAAGTTTGTTTTCTGGTCAATAAATGGCCCAGCAGTTAACATGATGCATGATAAATTACCGCTGTGCATGATTGTGTTGTTCAGGGAGACGAATACAACCATGACAAGGCATGTTATAGAAACAAGGAAAAAGCGCCGCTCCATGGAATACTGGCATAGCTAGATGTTATTTCCCCAATAAGCCTGTCAATATTGAATACTGAGAAAAGTATTCTGACATATATAATCGTCGATTCTATTGGAGCAATTTTCAAGTCAATTTAACGAACGATAATAATACGCGAGACTTTCTTGCCACATAAATAGTGGAAAAGTTGTCACTCACGAGTTGTACGTGCTATAGGTTTTGAACGTCTCTTGCTTTTTAAAAATTGGGTATTGCATGCATGGCATATATGTTAACTAGGCTAGTAACATGTTTAGCAATCGTTAAGTTTGCTTCAATGAACCGTAGCACATACACCTTTTCCTACAACACCAAACCCCAAAACTTTCCTAACAAATTGTATTAGAAAGAAAGCCAATACTTACTTACCTTGATTTGACTGAGATGCTCTGTTTTCTCTCCTGAACACTGCCTGCCTGTTTGATATCTCCGCATAGTCTCCAATGTCTTCACCTGCGGCAAAATGTTAAAATCATGTCAGTTAATGATTACAAGGAAGACAATGATATTGATGGTAGATGATCATCTGATCAGGATGTCAGTTCAGCACCCTCTGTAACAGACCCATCAAGTCCCATTCCGGTGAAAATTTTCCCCCTACCCTGAAGGGTTTATAATATAGCCTTCCCAGAACCCAAAAAATAATCTGATTATGCCCAGACTTTCAAAAGCTGAGTGCCCATTGCGTTCAGTATATTCTACGTTTTGCTGTACATAGTACCTGTGGCGGATCCAGAAATTCTAGAAGGGGGTGAATAATACAAAGAATTTACCAGTGACTCTAGAAGAAGAAGGGTGGCAAATACAAAGAATGTACCAGAAAATTGAATAAAAGGGGGTGAAAATTCACCCAATTCACCCCCCTGTATACGCCCCTGAGTACTAGTACGCGAAGTCAAGAACTAACTCTAAAAAGCCCGTTTGGGGGAGTTGTCATTAATTAGGAAGTTTCAGGTTGTTTAAATATTTGCTCGCACATGTAGTTCCTTTCAATTTCTCGCATTTATACAGATAGTTGTGAAAATCTCACTCATCTACTCTATTTATTAGTTTTTAGTAACGCGCAAACAGTATTTAATCGACTTTCTTAAAAGGTGCTAGAACTGTCACTAGCCAGATTTTTCTGGTAAGCTCGGATTCACAGGTTGAACGAGAGTTTAGCTGACCCAATAATTTTTTGAATAGTCTATGTCGATATTTGCGACGTGGTGATGTTTCAAATATAAAACGAAGATAAAAACTACAGCAGAATGATTTCGAAGGACCATTTTGTCTATCCTGTATCTTCACTTTCCAAAATTAGATGAAGAAAAGTGCAAGGGTTTCAAAAAACGTGGTAAGCCCGGTCTTACCTGGCTTAAAGGTATGTAGCTACGCGCTTGCTAGCAAATACGACCAGTTTCATAAAAAATAGTTGTATTGGAAAGACGTTTTGCATCAGTTAGCCAATAAATAAGTAAATATAGATGCTTTAAGACTGAAAGTTTAACTCTTGAAATTCCCTTCAGATTGCTGTAACTAGCGATTCTAAGCCTCTAATAATCAAAATTTTTCTAGTGTCCAGACATGGTCGACAGTGGCCGTTGACGTCGATTGCCTCTGGCGCTTGACTTTGCAACTGGACTCTTTCCTCCTTTGCCTTTTAACAGGCCCGAAGCGAGGTAAATAATTTAACCGAGGCATAACTGAATATCAATTCGGGCATGCGAGCACCGAAGCGCTCGTGCACTTTCTAGGGAGTTATACGGTTCTCATCCTTAGAGTCGCTGAAATTGGATCACGGCCCAATCTAAATAATCAGTACATATATTCCAAATGTTCAAGGCAGTTTTTACCCAAGCAACCCAGCTTTTAATGTAAATCGCGCAAATCTCAGTGGCAGCAATAAAAATTCATAGCCAAATTTAGATATTGTAAGCCATACAGCTCGAGGCAGATTTTGTCACTGAGATCCACTTGATATCTTGCGGGCTTGTAAGAAAAGTTGAAGCTGGCAGGATTAATATTATTTTGTTTTCCAAAAAAAAAAATTCCAAATTTTTCCACGATTTTGTTTGGTCAGCGGTGGTACTCAACCTATTTGCCCGCAATGTTCAAAGTGTGCACGTGTGTAGCAATGTGAACCGTAAGATATACTAACTTCTCGGATACATTATCATGACAGTCATAGAGCTTGGTAGTTTTTGTGCAAGAGTTTCTTGCTACGTCGTGAGTTTAAACATGTTGGAGACATCGAGAGACATGCAGAGACATGCAAGGAGAAAATTTCAAAAGCGTTGAGAAATGAAATCGTGACCAACTGCAGGTTAGTGACAAATTGTCAGTTTTTATAGTATGGTTTACGAGCTAAGAAAATTATAATTACTATAGTATTCTGTTAGATTTAGCAAACAAAAACTGTTTTTTTGCCCATGTGTGTTACGTACTGCTTGACGAGAGACGTTGACGTTGACGAGTTATCTTTTATATTTTATCTATAAAAATTGATATGCCATATGATTTAAGGTATGGCTTATGATAATTTTGCCTTTGTCTTTCTCGGTAAAATCTACTTGAGTTGGCTTACTTAATTATGCAGACAGTTTATGCTTTGAAATCTCTCCTAAATAGCTATTCATAACCCTATAAACGTTACAGGACCTACAGTACTATTCCTCAGTACCGGAAATTATCACGTCTTTCTCTTGACATTAAGCCAACGCTCTTTAGATTTTTAATTTGTAATGATGTACTGTAAAGCTTCTTTGTTGATATTAAAACTATTCTTTTTCAATGTTGTCTACCTTACTGTAACTAAGAGAACTTGAAGCAATTGCAGAATACCCGTCCACTACCCATCCACTGTTGTTCTAGATTTAACTGCGCATTTATTTCTTAAGAACAAGGAATGCGCAGAATAAATTACAGAGAATGGCTGGGTATTCTGCAATTTAGCCAAGAACTTAAAATATATCCCGGTTAATATCAGCACGATTAATGAAAAAGCCAGTGTAACGATTTTCTTCAATTTCTTTGTATTAAAAGAAATATGGGATGAAAAAGTTGAGAAATATTTTCCATGCTGCATAACAATTAACTTTGTAATAAACCAAGGGCGGATCCAGGGGGAGGGTTAGGGGGTCACAACCCCCCAGTCATTCCTGGGGTCAATTATCAAATTAAGTTTTCCAAAAAGATTAAAGTATTTTTTTCCTGAAGGAAGG
>JAOBRB020189515.1:0-12384 GCA_027575285.2 Zoanthus pulchellus
GGCTATTCTCGGGTTTGCTTTTCTGAGAAGCCGTCGCTGGTCCTTCCGGGTGGTCTGCACACAGTAAGCGACAAATTATCATTCAAAATAATTGATAAAAAATATTCTAGTTCCATCTAGTAGAAGTGGATTTGTTTGTTCTGGCAGTACTTTTTCTTTTATATTTTGAATTAACCGAGTTAAAGTTATTTTGAAGTTTAAAGTTTGAATTATAACATGGCGCATAATTTTATTATTGACATTTAGCAAATGTTTATCAAATTATGAAACAGTTTTCACAACTAAATTATTTCATATTTAAAAGGAAATACATTTTTATTGACAATGGAATGCAACCTTTAGTTTGGAGTAATCATATTTTAAGCTTTGCTAACCTCAAAAAATTCACGCCGAGTCAACAGGCTCTTGTTTCCCGACATTCGGTTGAAGCCAAATTCTTTTGTCTAGACCGCGTATTTTTGCTCGAAACTGGGGGCTATTTTGAAGGGGTATATAAAACGCTTGCTAGGTTCTTTGGGATACGTTTATTTGTATTCTAGCGGGAAGATCATTAAGTGGTAATAAATAAGCTTTAATTTGATGCCAAACACAACTACATTGTCTAAAGTAATGACGAATTGAGCGGTAGATTTATTTAGGAAAAATCAAGGCCAAACGATGCAGCCCGAAGTTACAAATTTGAAAACTTGAAAACGTAAACGTAAAACCTCACTTGCTTCCTCGCGAAAAACTGGAAAAAATTTAAGGAGCTTTTAAGAACTTTAAACACCTCAACTGCACTCTCTACGACCTCCGATACAGTAGGAACTTCATTTTCTTCACTATCTTCACTCCGATCTTCAAAAACTTTCTCAATAACTTGCTTCACACACATGCCACTAGAGACAGCGCGTCACCTAAACCTAGAATGGACTGGACACTAAATATTTGGCAGAGTAAAGCTGTATTCTTTATACAAGAAAAGGCTGGCGTCACTTACTGCATTTTTGAGTTAAAACAGCATTTTCGTCTCCCTCCTTTTAGTTACATATAGTTTCTGCCGTCACTTGAGATATGGTTAGTGTTGCATCGTTTTTCTAGATATATGCCTTTAATTCAAGCAGATCTTGAACATTTTTGGAGAAAATGATTTTTTTTTCTCGTATCTATTGTATCTGAAACATGCCATTTTGCTTTCCCAAAGCTATTACTAAAGTTTTCAGTTTTCTGTTTTGATTTTGTTTATCGTACTGGCATATTTTGCTTAAAAATATATTGCTGTAACAGCCTGATATAATCAAATCGAACTACATTTCCTGTTTCAGTTCCAACAGTCCTATTTGTTAATAATGAAAAAAATTAGCAGAAATAACTCTTTTGCATAATTCGAGGTAATGTAGCATTTTTTTGCAATATATGAACAAAGAACTGCAAGTATTTCTATATTTTGTTTCACAAAAATTTTATATACACATGAATGATAAGCACATATTTCCATTTTCAAACATTCAGAGCATGTGATACCTGTGATCTTGTGAATGAAAGCAAATGTGCTTGATGGTCCTGTCTTTTCACAAAAGTTGGGCATAGAAATAGTCAAAATTTGGATTGAGATACCTAAAGAACTTAAATCTTTATCAAATATATTAACAATTGAAAAAAGAAATAAATACATTTCATTTTATTATATAAACACAAGTGTTTTACTTGAAAATTTAACTTTTGTAAAATTGATAAAAAGTACATCCAGGACTCGATTGGTTTATTTTCCATGATCTCACATATTTGTACATTTTTGTACAGTTTTCAAAGCATTGAACACTTTAACACTCAAATTTATATAATAAAAAGAACTGAAGACAGCAGCTTGAAAATTTTAATTTTATTTTATTGTGGTAAAAACAATAATTATTTTCTCACTTGCTGTGCTTGTTTGTAAAATATTGTTTTCCATTTGAAAATAAAAATCGTACCTTTGCACCAATTTCTAATATCTGCTATATATACTCTGAAAAAATTAATATGTATGGAAACATAAATCTGAAACTCAGAGACTGTAAATGTAAATTAAAGTGAGTCGATCAAGCTGCAATGAAGTTTCATCCTTCTCTTCTTTAAATACACTTTTGTTAAATGCCTTAACCTCTAATCTCTAGTTTCTTTCCTTTGTTTCGTTTTTGGAAATAACTGAATAACGTTTAGGTGGTTGATTGACCTGCCTTGACTAGCGAATCTGCTGCCGTCTGCAGGTCAATGTACTTTTTAATATTGGTGAAATAATTAAAAAGGAAATAATAATTTCAAATATTTATTTATTTAAGTATTCAGACTGGGGGAATAGGGGCGGGGGGGTAGGGTCACTTTTGGTGCTAAAGTCCAATTTTGGAACTCTGTAACCTCTACACAAGTTTATGAAACAGCATCAATTTTTCAGATGTTTCCTGAAATTTATTTCGCAGCTATTTGTTACTAGTAACTTAGGGTCATGTTTAAAAGCCACAATGTTACCGTTTTGATATTTTTATTAAGTGAAGTTGTGAAAATTGAAAAACTGACTTTATTATTCTAATACCTTTTTTAGTGTTCACATATATTAAAAACAATTATTTGAATTCCTTAATAATAAAAAAACTGGTAGCTGGCAGCTATTTTGAACAGTGTAAAAGAACAATAAACATGACAATCAAATCAGCTACTCGTGTTCTATCCATCCCTTGAGGTTCATTATATTGCATTTATAGGTACAGAGCTCTAAAGGGGGGCTTCCATTCACTTCCCTTCCCCGAGTCTCAGGAACTAAAAATGCCCAGTCCAAAGATAGTTCAACTATAGGCATGTTGTTCCACACTACCTCCTGTTCTTCTTTAGGGCATGTTTTACTTAGAGAGAGGGTAACTGCCAGGGTTAACATAGCAAGGTTACCTTAGCTTTTGCACATATTTCTTCTCTTTTTATCTGATGTGTATAGAGGACAGATAGTCTAGATACCTTAGCTGAATAAGTCTTATGTGGTCGCACATGAGCGCACCAATCAAGAATGTAAAGTTTACTAAAGTGATATGGTAACCCTACCTATACAAATTTCCTTGTAAAACAAGGCTGTCTTTTAACTTTATTGCTAGAAAGACCTTAGCTCTAGTTTTGACCTCCCTCCAAATAAACAGGGTCTTGAACTAAGAACATCAGTATTAAGCACGACACATGCAGCACACATACAAAGTTACGTCTTCCACATAGTCGCATAATGTATGCACCCAGACTTTACAGTTGCCACACTCAACCCAGTCAAAAGTATTTTCATTACTGTTTGGGCGATCTTCCTTAAAACAGAAAGCACATAGATGAGTATCAATGTTTTTAAGTTCCTGAACTACAGATTCTGAAAGAGGAGTTCTATTTTCTTTTCTTATTTTTTTGGTTGATAAGAAGCGTTTTTGCCTCTCAGCTAGCTTATTTGCAGGAATGACGTTTTTTTTTCAAATAATGGTGATCAGAACCAACAACTGTTAGTCCCCTTGCCACTGATATAGCTGAGCGTACATACCGGAGGGCAGCGTATATTGTATCACTATTGGGAGCACTTTGGATTACGTCTGTAAGTTCCGAGATTAAACTTAAAGTATTTTCTTTCAGATCTTCTAATTCGTAGCTATTTTGTTGTTTTTTTGTAGGAATTAAGGCTGCTATATCTTCCGACCTCTCCTCAACAATATCATCCATCTTTGACTCTATTGACTCGTGTGTAAGTTCGGCCATGCTGACATTGTAATTTTGTGTGCAGACTACACCCCTTATAGCGTAGTCTAGACATGTGCAGCCGAACAAATGCACACAAGCCATGCAGGAGGACCATTGCAACATGCAAGTACACATCGATGTGGAAATTCGTCTCAGCAAATAAACTTTACCTTTCTCTGTCAAAGACTGCACCTCCCAGCAGTCATTTGCTCGTATGCCTTGTCCCAAGAAGAATTTTCTCAAGCTTGCATAGAGTATGGTCAACGCGTCGGTTTTGTTTTCTCTCGAAGTAGATCTCTTTGAGAGTTCGATGGAAACTCTCGACAAACATGTTGGTGTTGACGCGTGTTCCGACCCGGAAGCAATAAGCCAATTCTCGAGATCTTCTTGCGTAAGATTTCTCAACGTAGGTCGCCGTTGCTGCAAAGAGCGCCTAAATCCCGCTTCGTTGGTCTCATTTTGAAGACTTTTGAAGGCGGTATATACTTCTGCTTGTTGCTCCTTGTCCTTGATGAGCTCTTTGATCTTGCGACGCCAGCTCCGGTCAACGTGCCAGCTACAAAGGAGCTTCTTGTCAGCCTTAGAGAAGGAGGAAACCCATGCGTTGTGATAAGCTTCAGCGTCATCATCATAAAGATTTCTATCTTCTGTTCTCCCAAACTCTCCTTGATGCTTGTTAGAAAAACTCGGATGACATCTGTCAACTCTTTGTTGCTAATTAGCCACGCGACTGGTATACCCTCATCGTAGTCATCTATAACTAGTACCGTTACCAGCTGGAAAATGTATGCATTTGTCCCATGGGTAGCATCCATACAGACTACTTTCTTGGTTGCTTTAGATTCATTGTACATTACTTAATGCCGTATTGGTATAACAAAAATTGAGATAACTGTGCCATCTTACCTCGATTGTTTTTCTGTGCACTCTGGACAAACAACATGTTTGCTTCCTGTACCTCTTGGGCGGTCGGTTGTCTTATGTTTTTCTCAATTTATGTTTGTATAAGCAATTCCTACTGCTCAACTTTTACTGCCTTACAACCTTTTGTAGTGCTCCTATATTACGAGAGGAAACGGTTGTATTTTCATTTTGCGGAGAAGCGGGTGTCACAGCTGGAGACTTCGGTAATTCTGCACTGAAATATGGTTCGTCGTGAGAATCTTTCCTTGTGTGTAACTTTGATACCGCCACTAAATTCCCTACAGCTGGGGACGTGGCCGTTTTTAAGGTTGGTACAGCTGTCGAGCTTCTGTCGCATGAGGAAGAAGATCCCGATAAAGGCCTTTTCCGACTCAAGGAGGAAATATTTGATTTCTCGGGAGTAGGTAACTTTTCTGACGGAGGCGAGAACATTCCCTCTACAAACACTGGTTGGGTGGGGATTATAGGCGAACGACCATTTTGGGAAACGATCTGTAACAGGCACATTAGTCTGGGCATTAGTAATAGAGCGGGCTAAAAAAGAAGATGACGAACTTTCTTGAGAATGGGAATGATCCTGAACCGTTCCTGGAGTTGAGGAGGGCAATAACTCCACACACATCAGAATATGTCTGAATGGGGTAGTTAAGGCATCTCAAATCGCAAATATGACCTGATCGAGAAGACGTGGTCAAAGAGGAGTGGGCTATGGATAACATAGAACTATTGTAACTTCCAACACCTGGTATGTTCTTTGTGAAGCTGTTCACCACTTCTAAAATATTTACCGGAGCATCCCAAGCCATGGTGTCACAGTATATGACACGCTAAAAGGGCCGAAGCTCAACAACTACCAGGACTCTGTGATTCCCTGAATTTTTTATGCTACCGACGAAGGTCTGATTATTTAGCTTTTCAACATTAAGGACTAACGCGAGCCGCTTAAGGGTTCCAAAGTTAAATAGCTTTCTTTTCCTGTTCATTTTTTTTCAAACATTTACTACGGCTTTAGGGCACAATAACTTCGTGTCCTGTTGTATCGTGTTTAATTGAGTCAACACCCACGTTACATGAGAGCTGGATGCACCAACACGCGAAAGCTCATTAGGGGTTAGACCTAAACCTTACAATACAAGAAAAAGAAAATTTAAGGCTTTCGTGAGTCACTTGAGATACAACGCTATAGCAAGAGTTCTAGTTTTTTTTATCAGCACTTTGGATTGCTGAAAGTTTGATTTTTTAAGGAACTAATGATATATTTATCGAAAGGATAAGTCCCTAAGCACACTACGCAGATTCCAAAAATAATAATGATGTAATCTCTCTTGCAAATATTGTTAATATGGCAAAAACTTGCACCCTGGTCTAAAGAATTTCCGTGATTTATGCACCCTGTTCTAAACTGGATGGGCTGAAAACAGCTGTACATACCCATATAGCCAACTTATGGGAGTACCTTTGGGGAGAACTACCAATGGTTTTACGTAGGGTTACAATACCATACACTGTAAACATGACAGTAACCGGTGACCTATGCTCGTTATCTTATTAAGTTTCTTCAATATAATTTATATTCGGGCGTCAATAGGACAAACGTGAATGAAAACGAAAACAACTAAAGAGCCTTACCGTACATTGGCAATAAATCATCAAAGGGTTAGTTCCAGATCATAGTTTGAAATGCATCAATTGTCGCTGTAGAGATTGCACGCTTTGTTTTAGGCTGCTGAAAAAAAAACAATTTTGAACCACTTAACTTCTTTATATTCACTAGTCTTTTGTCTCCGGCGGATGCCGTTGAAAGAATTCATTTTTATAGGAACAATGAAATAACTCAATGTTATTTTTATTCAAAGGTATCGAACTGGTTGATTTGCTCCTACACAAGTTTCCCACTAAAAGCTTAAAATCAAAGAAGCGCTCAACAAAAGTTAGTGTCAAGTCCATTTCATAATAAAAACAATTACACTACAAAGATTGTATAGTTTTTAAAGTTATCAGATGAAACATTATACTCGGGCTAAAGATAAAGAGCAGATAAAGTTCTGGAACTTCACTGACATATTTATAGAGATCTTTTTCACGTGACGTCATTGATTTCCGGTCGCCATATTTGTAGACCACCTCGATTGCGTGACTACGCAAATTACATATATCACAACTAGTGAAGTAGCCTTTATCAATCAGTCTTTAAACATGGAATCTCCAGCCAATGATGCAAAAAAAATAACGAATTTTTGCAGAAATATCTTCTATTCCTCTTTTTGATTATACAAAGAATCTGGAATCTCGAATTAAACGTCGTTATCAGGAGAAAATATCGTCGATTAAAATTGATCATGTTTTGGTTGACGGCAAACACTTTGAGCCGGAATGCTTACCTTCCGTGGAATCTACAGATCTTATTTTTTATCTCGTCCTAGGAACTAGTTTTTATACCAAGCAACAATTTAAGGTTTTTCTAAGTCTCGAAGCTTACAACCAGATGGTATCAGGATTTATTGCCAGCGTAGAAGACTATATCGTTGCTGACAAGTTTGTTGTTTTGGCGAAGGCGAGACATTCACAGCGAATGAACGATGCTTTTATCCCTGTATGGATTATCACTGAAAAGTAAGGAAACATTATTTTTGCCCATTGTTTAGGTTGTAAATCAGGTCTTGGTGAAGCTTTTTCTCATGTAGCTCGCGTGATTTTTTACCTCGAAGTATGGACCAAAATCAATGGCAAACTTTCTTGCATACAAGTGAAGTGCACGTGGATTCTGCCGACATATGTCAAACAAGTTGTGTATACTAGAGCCCGAGACATAAATTTCACTTCAGCTAGGAAATTGAAAGCAATTGATGACATTGGCGTTCAAAGCGATTCTCCTAAAGTTTCTGGGCCATGAAAGCGAAATTTCAAGGAAGCATGTAAACCTCCGACAAACCGGAAATGGACGCGTTCTTCAGTGAAATCAACAAAAGTCACAAGAAGCCAGTAGTGCTCAGCTTGATTCTGCCTCATTCAAGTAGCTGTGTTCTGAAAAGCCTTACCCTCCCAACAATTAATGATCTTTTCGACAATAAATATCTAGATCTAACTTATCCAGAGCTGATCAAGGTTTGTCAAAACACAGAGATCAAAATACTAAAAGATCAAATTCATCAAATTGAGAGGGACACATAAAGCAGTGCTAAAGCTACCATATCTTCCATCTTAGGGCAAGACAGTTTTTATGAAAGTTTGCTAACTATCCAACTTATGTCTGGTATTCATAGTACTTGATGCTATGATTAAATCGTTAACCCAAATAATAACAATGATTATGTCCTCATTTGCTTGTTTAGATTAGACAAATGGATCTTCGGGGTTTCTGTTAAAACCAGTCCCTACCAGATGCTCATGTCAAAGCATATTCCAGTTCCTGCCCGACTGTTTGAAACCATAGAGAGATTTCTTTAATTTGAACAGCATCCTTCCCCAATTCTCCGACATCTCTACTAAACCCTCTGGCTGGTCCATGAACATTTCATGGTCTAACGGTGCATGCAAATATGCAGTTTTTATGTCCATGTGAAGGACAATTAGATCGTGTTCCTCTGCCCTTTACAAAAGCATTCTAAATGATGTGACGTTAGTTGTTGGTGCGAAGGTCTCCTGATAATCTATTCCTTCCTCCTGGCCATATCCTTTTGCAACATATCTGGCCTTAATTGTTTTAGAACCTCGTTTGACTGCTATGTGCTAAGTTATTGTTCCAACTCCATGTAGTGTTTGAAAGTTCCATCAATACTTCTGAACGCATCAGTCGTGACAACATGAGATGTAACTCTTGTGTTTGCTAACAATCCCTTGGGGTTTTTGCTATGCTTGATTGAGTGATCCTTTACATAAAAGGAGAAAGGATGTTGCCCTTCAGTGGTTTGGAATTGACTTCTGAAAGTGGCTCGTTTCATCTTGTGCTGTCGTTGCTGCCTTCTGCACTCGCTATTTGTGTGAAATGTCCCCTAGTGTTAATTACACCACTTGTCTGGTTCACGTCTCTCCCGAAACTGTTTAATCAAGTGGCCTTTTTGCCCACAGCCATAAGATATTGGAGTTAATGGGGATACAGCCTTCATTACCTGATCTCTTCTCGCTTTTGCGTTGAATTTATCTGTTTCTTCAAAACTTCTTAATCTGGATATAAACTCGGTCAACGATATTTCGCTAGCACCTTGGGTAACGTGAATGGCAAATGGTTTGTAGGTGTCAGGTAACCTCAAAGCAATAGTAAACTTGTCCATGAGTTTAGTCATAAACGGTAAAAATAACGCTCTTCATGCTTACGAGTCTCCCATCTTTTGGTCTCGTTTTGATATGCGGCCACAAATTGCACGACTTCTAAGAACTTCTGGGTAGCGTTGGCAAAAAGAATGCATAGAAACAATGAAGAGTCTACAATTAATATGTATACTAAGGGGATGCTCACTGTTACACAAACACAAATCTTAAAGTCCCATAAACTGTCGAGAAGAACTTAAATACAGATAGTCTCAAAAATTCCAGCCAAAACTTTAATAAATTAAAGGAAAACGTTTGGCCTGTGTGTGCATGTACTAATATTAAAAGTGGCATTTCCGAAACTGGAAAACGAGCACAGTTATAAGTCTTAGAGATTCTAGCTTATATAGATTGATTGCCAGCAGTTTCTAATTCTTCCCTGTGTTTTGAAGAATGCTCTTTGTTGTTCTCCCATGTCACCTTTTTAGAGTGAGCTATTATTTGCGAAGATGATTTATACTGGTGGCAGGATTCACCTTGTGGTCTATTCAGCTGAAATAAGATAATGCTGGACAGAGTCTAAAAACCTGGACAATGGACTGTTGGTTAGTATTTCAGTTTTACAGTTCAGCTTTGTGGGTAAACTACAACAATATCAAGAGTGTTTTATGTAAATGTTGAACATCATTGTTTTTTAAATTCAATGGCTCAACAAGTTATTTGTCACAAAGTTCTATTATACTCAAAGTCTTTTCATGACTTTTTACTGGCAATATACTTGGTAATTTCTTTCCTTTGGTTTTGCTCTGATAGATTTGATTTAAGGGTACTCTTAAACTTGTAGACCTCTTTAGCAACCTTAGCGCGATCCTTGTATGACCATTTTTTCCATTTGGGGATCTTTCTTTTCCAAAATACTGATTCAAGGTTTATGAGTCATTGGATGACACATGTGCGAAGCTTGAAAATTAGGTGGCAGCATTATTGAGCTCGCCGTTCAAAAAAGATAAGAATTTTATATCTGAAGGGATGAGGTCAGTTTTGTTTATTACTTCATTCCCTGACTCCTCATTAGTTTTCTTTTCAATGGCAGTTATTTGGTTCTTAAGATCCTTAAATAGGATATGATTTCTGGGTGATCGTCCTTACATTTCCCTCCAAAGAGCATAAAGATGTCGTTAGGACTAGCAATTTATGAACCAGCATTGAGAAAACTTACCAAATAGGACATTGATGTCATTTACCAAAAGGGGTCGCATCTCAACCAACAGCAACCATAAAACTACCTTTTTTGTCCCCAAACCAGTTAAGTTTTTCTTTCCTTAAATGTTTGTGGATAGATAGAAATCACTGATTTGCAATAAAAATGATTATCTCTGTATAGGCCATCCATATGCTGTCCAAATGGTAAATTTGGGCATAAGTGTTCTCTTATAGAAAACACAGCACTTATTTCTACCTTATTGACTTTTGACATCAATGTCTTATATGGTAGTGATTAAGGTATGGGTATGCCTTCACCAAAGGTTATTTTTTCTTTGCAAAGATAACCTTTTGCAGTCACTTTCCAGAGTTTTTAGTAGTGAGCGCTGACCGAGACTGTTCATATTAATATTTTAGTCTTACCTATTATCCCACCAGCATACAGCAGACAGAGAGACCTGACAACATTTTCTTCACTTTTTTTACATTCCTTTATCTCACTTTTGATCATTGATCTCATAGCATTCTTGAACTTACCTAGTAATTTCCAAAAGCTCAATAATTGATCTTTATCAGCATACTTAGCTAGAGTGGTAAACATCCCAGAAAGGGCAGCAGATTTGTTTTCAATTGTGCTTCCATGAATTTTTGTTGCAACTTGAAGGGCTTCCAGCTATTTATTGTAAAAGCTTCTCCCTAGTACATTGCATTTTCCACTGTCAGCAATTTGATTTGGGCTTTGTTTTCGGATTGAGACAGCATTTTGGGTAACATGGCAATGGTTTTTGTGCTTGTGGTGTACATCAATGTTTGTGGTTGTTTGATACTTTGAAAGGCTTCATGCATTCTGTCAGTCTGTATCAAATAAATACAACATATAATGTTTAGTATGCATATAAAATGAGTAATAAGATTGATTGTTTTTACACAAGTAAAAAACACAAGTAAAACTACTTTTTGTACTAGATAAACAAGATAAACGAATAATATGTAATTCAAAACAAATTCAAAATTAGGCTAAGTAAAGCTTTTGTTATTTCTTATGAAACATAAATGTGTTTTCATTTTATAATAATTGATTGTTATTGTGAGGCTATTATACTGACCTCTTTTGTAGCTATATAGTACAAAACGTTACACATAATTGAGCATACATAAACAATAATTTTAAAATGAAATTATTTTGAGGGGTAAGCTTGTGTTTTCACTATAAATTGCACAAAAGAATATATATCTTCATTTTTATCCTAACCAACCTTTTTTTCAAATTTGCAAGTTCTTCAGACTGTTAATTTGTATGAATTGTCTGCATGATTCCTCCGGGACTGAAATTGCTATTGAAATTTCCTGCTAAAAGCCATTTAAAAATTAACTAGTTCGTGAAAAGGCCGTCATATAGGTCTATTATGGGAATTGCTCGCTCCTATTTATGGGCTCCTGTCAACGTTGAAAATCATCTATTTTAATTTTAAGTTGTCATATTTTAGATTGAACATAAATACAACCAGCAATAATTATTTTAGTTACAATAATTATACTTTAGTTACTTAATGGTTAAAGTTGGTCTGTATGGAAGGTAGCAAAAGACACGTCAACATCTCTATAATTATAGTTAGCATATTTAAAACTAGTACCAGTTCTCGCCATACATCTTAAAATCTTCTTGAGATAAACAAAAAGGAGTCAGGAGAAACAAATCTTACCTCTTTTTCTGTTCAAGAGATTCTTGTCTTTTGTTGTCAAAACATTTTGTTTCCACTGCTCCGGATTCGACGTTATTGCCTTTCTCCTGATAGATACGAAGCACATATTGAAGATTTTACTTATTGGTGGAAGATATCAACCTTTTTCATGAATGGCGACATTTTTTTGTCTATTTTTTTTGTGAATATGGACAAAAGCTAGGATACTCAAAAGGTCTTAATTTATAAAATAGGTTTATTAACCCTTAATCGGTAAGGGGTATATGATTGGGGGAGGACCGGATAACTCGTTGAACCCCTCTCCCATAATTTCAAAATGTCTTGTTTACTAATTCGGTCTTAATCTTTGCACAATAGTTAATCAGCCTGTGTAAATTTAATACGTTTGGTCATGTGCTAGATTGATCGTTGTTTAAAAGGTTAATTTGAAAAATCGATGGATAGAGGAATTTGAGGAAAAATTAATAAGCTTTAATATACCTGTCTTAATCTGTTTTAAAAAATATGTATACAGATTGACTGTCAGTCTGTTTTGTTTAATCTAGTTACTAATATTTTAATAAATGATTCTATTAAGTAGCCGAAAAAA